>JANJGN010004426.1:0-33422 GCA_026770705.1 Isurus oxyrinchus | reverse complement strand
GTGTTGTGATCAGTGTGTTCATGTTGTATTAGCGGGTTGGTGCTGTTATTGGTGTTTTGGTGCTGCTATCGAGTTTTGGTGCTGTTATCGGGGTGTTGGTGCTCGTATCGGTGATTTGATGTTGTTATCGGGATTTTAGTGCTGTTAACGGAGTTCTGGTGTTATGATCGTTGTATTTGTTATTTTATCGGCATAATGTACTGTTATCAGTGTTTTGGTGCTGTTATCGGGGTTTTGGTGCTGTGATCAGGTATTTGTATTGTTATCTGCGTGTTGGTGGGGTTAACGTAGTTTTGGTGCTGTTTTAGGTGTTTTGGTGCTATTATTGGGGTATTGGTGTTGTGATCAGTGTGTTCATGTTTTTATCGGCGTGTTGGTGTTGTTATCAATGTTTTGGTGCCTCTATCGGGGTTTTGGTGCTGTTATCGGCATATTGATGCTGTTATCGGGATTTTCATATTGGGTTCGTGGTGTTGGTGCTGTTACCGGGGTGTTGCGGCTGTTATCGAGATCTTGGTTTTGTTATCAGGGTGTTGGTGCTGTTATCGGGGTTTTGATGCTGTTTTCGGTGTTTTGGTGATGTTATCGGTGTGTTGGTGCTGCTTTTGGTGTTGTGATTGGTGTGTTTGTTTTTGTATTGGCGTGTTGTTGCTGTTATTGGTGTTTTGGTCCTTTTATCGGGGTTTTGGTGCTGTTATCGGGATTGTGGTGATGTTATCGGGACTTTGGTGTTGTGATCTGGGTGTTTGTGCTCTTATCGGTGTTTTGCTGCTGTTATCGGGGCTTTGGGGCTGTTATCATGGTTTTGGTGCTGTTTTCGGGGTGTTGGTGTTGTTCTCGGGGTGCTGGTGTTGTGATTCTGGCGTTGATGTTGTTATATGTGTGTTGGTGCTGTTATCGGGGTTTTGGTGCTGTTATCGGGGTTTTGGTGCTGTTATCCGCATTTTGATGTATTTACCGGGGTTTTCATGCGGTGTTCAGGTTGTTTGTAGTGTTATCAGCATTCTGGTGCTGCTGTCGGGGTTTTGGTGCTTTTACCGGCATTTTGATGCTATTATCGGGGTTTTCGTGCGGTGATCGGGGTGTTTGTATTGTTATCTGCGTGTTGGTGATGTTAATGTAGTTTTGGTGCTGTTTTCGGTGTTTTGAGCTATTATTGGGGTATTGGTGTTGAGATCAGTGTGTTCATGTTGTTATCGGCGTGTTGGTGCTGTTATCAGTGTTTTGGTGCCTCTATCAGGGTCTTGGTGCTGTTATCGGCATTTTGATGCTGTTATCAGCGTTTTCGTGTGGCGATCGGCGTGTTTGTATTGTTATCAGTGTTTTGGTGCTGCTATCGGGGTTTTAGTGCTATTATCGGGATTCTGATGCTGTTATCATAGTTTCCGTGTTGTGATCAGGGTGTTTGTGCTGTTATCAGGGATTCTTTGCTCTTATCGAGATTTTGGTGCTATTATCGAGGTTTTGGTGCTGTTAACGGGATTTTGGTGTCCTGATCGGGGTTTTTGTGTTGTTATCGATGTTTTAGTGCAGTTATGGGGGTTCTGGTGCTGTTGTCATGGCTTTGGTGCTGTTGTCGGGGTGTTGGTGTTATTATCGCCGTGTTGGTGCTGTAATCAAGGTTTTGATGTTGCGATTTGGACGTTGATATTGTTATATGTGTGTTGGTACTGTTAATGGTGTGTTGGTGCTGTTATCGGGTGTTGGTGTTGTTATCAGGTTGTTGGTGCTGTTATCGGTCTCTTGGTGTTTTTATCATGCTATTGGTGTTGTTATCATGGTGTTGGTGCTGCTATCGGTGTGTTGATGTTGTGATCGGGTGTTCGTATTGTTATCGGGTTGTTGGTGCTGTTATCGGTCTCTTGGTGTTGTTATCATGGTGTTGGTGTTGTTATCGGGTGTTGATGTTGTTACAGGGGTGTTGATGTTGTTATCGGGGTGTTGGTGCTGTTATCGGGGTGATGGTGCAGTTATCAGGGTGTTGGTGGTGTTATTGTGGTGTTGATGCTGGTATTGTGGTGTTGGTGTTGTTATTGGGATTTTGGTGCTGTTATCAGGCTTTTGGTGCTGTTGTCGGGCATTTGGTGTTGTGATCTGGGTGTTTGTGTTGTTATCAGGGTTTTGGTGCCTCTATCGGGATTTTGCTGCTGTTATCGGGCTTTTGGGACTGTTGTCGGGCATTTGGTGTTGTGATCTGGGTGTTTGTGTTGTTATCAAGGTTTTGGTGCTGCTATCGAGTTTTGGTGCTGTTATCGGGGTGTTGGTGCTCGTATCGGTGATTTGATGTTGTTATCGGGATTTTAGTGCTGTTAACGGAGTTCTGGTGTTATGATCGTTGTATTTGTTATTTTATCGGCATAATGTACTGTTATCAGTGTTTTGGTGCTGTTATCGGGGTTTTGGTGCTGTGATCAGGTATTTGTATTGTTATCTGCGTGTTGGTGGGGTTAACGTAGTTTTGGTGCTGTTTTAGGTGTTTTGGTGCTATTATTGGGGTATTGGTGTTGTGATCAGTGTGTTCATGTTTTTATCGGCGTGTTGGTGTTGTTATCAATGTTTTGGTGCCTCTATCGGGGTTTTGGTGCTGTTATCGGCATATTGATGCTGTTATCGGGATTTTCATATTGGGTTCGTGGTGTTGGTGCTGTTACCGGGGTGTTGCGGCTGTTATCGAGATCTTGGTTTTGTTATCAGGGTGTTGGTGCTGTTATCGGGGTTTTGATGCTGTTTTCGGTGTTTTGGTGATGTTATCGGTGTGTTGGTGCTGCTTTTGGTGTTGTGATTGGTGTGTTTGTTTTTGTATTGGCGTGTTGTTGCTGTTATTGGTGTTTTGGTCCTTTTATCGGGGTTTTGGTGCTGTTATCGGGATTGTGGTGATGTTATCGGGACTTTGGTGTTGTGATCTGGGTGTTTGTGCTCTTATCGGTGTTTTGCTGCTGTTATCGGGGCTTTGGGGCTGTTATCATGGTTTTGGTGCTGTTGTCGGGGTGTTGGTGTTGTTCTCGGGGTGCTGGTGTTGTGATTCTGGCGTTGATGTTGTTATATATGTGTTGGTGCTGTTATCGGGGTTTTGGTGCTGTTATCGGGGTTTTGGTGCTGTTATCCGCATTTTGATGTATTTACCGGGGTTTTCATGCGGTGTTCAGGTTGTTTGTAGTGTTATCAGCATTCTGGTGCTGCTGTCGGGGTTTTGGTGCTTTTACCGGCATTTTGATGCTATTATCGGGGTTTTCGTGCGGTGATCGGGGTGTTTGTATTGTTATCTGCGTGTTGGTGATGTTAATGTAGTTTTGGTGCTGTTTTCGGTGTTTTGAGCTATTATTGGGGTATTGGTGTTGAGATCAGTGTGTTCATGTTGTTATCGGCGTGTTGGTGCTGTTATCAGTGTTTTGGTGCCTCTATCAGGGTCTTGGTGCTGTTATCGGCATTTTGATGCTGTTATCAGCGTTTTCGTGTGGCGATCGGCGTGTTTGTATTGTTATCAGTGTTTTGGTGCTGCTATCGGGGTTTTAGTGCTATTATCGGGATTCTGATGCTGTTATCATAGTTTCCGTGTTGTGATCAGGGTGTTTGTGCTGTTATCAGGGATTCTTTGCTCTTATCGAGATTTTGGTGCTATTATCGAGGTTTTGGTGCTGTTAACGGGATTTTGGTGTCCTGATCGGGGTTTTTGTGTTGTTATCGATGTTTTAGTGCAGTTATGGGGGTTCTGGTGCTGTTGTCATGGCTTTGGTGCTGTTGTCGGGGTGTTGGTGTTATTATCGCCGTGTTGGTGCTGTAATCAAGGTTTTGATGTTGCGATTTGGACGTTGATATTGTTATATGTGTGTTGGTACTGTTAATGGTGTGTTGGTGCTGTTATCGGGTGTTGGTGTTGTTATCAGGTTGTTGGTGCTGTTATCGGTCTCTTGGTGTTTTTATCATGCTATTGGTGTTGTTGTCATGGTGTTGGTGCTGCTATCGGTGTGTTGATGTTGTGATCGGGTGTTCGTATTGTTATCGGGTTGTTGGTGCTGTTATCGGTCTCTTGGTGTTGTTATCATGGTGTTGGTGTTGTTATCGGGTGTTGATGTTGTTACAGGGGTGTTGATGTTGTTATCGGGGTGTTGGTGCTGTTATCGGGGTGATGGTGCAGTTATCAGGGTGTTGGTGGTGTTATTGTGGTGTTGATGCTGGTATTGTGGTGTTGGTGTTGTTATTGGGATTTTGGTGCTGTTATCAGGCTTTTGGTGCTGTTGTCGGGCATTTGGTGTTGTGATCTGGGTGTTTGTGTTGTTATCAGGGTTTTGGTGCCTCTATCGGGATTTTGCTGCTGTTATCGGGCTTTTGGGACTGTTGTCGGGCATTTGGTGTTGTGATCTGGGTGTTTGTGTTGTTATCAAGGTTTTGGTGCCTCTATCGGGGTTTTGGTGCTGTTATCTGCTTGTGGGTTCTTTTTAGGTGTTTCTGTGCTGTAATTGGTGTATTGGTGTTTTGATCAGTGTGTTCATGTTGTATTAGCGGGTTGGTGCTGTTATTGGTGTTTTGGTGCTGTTATCGGGGTTTTGGTGCTGTGATGGGGTATTTGTATTGTTATCTGCGTGTTGGTGGGGTTAACGTAGTTTTGGTGCTGTTATTGGTGTTTTGGTGCTGCTATCGGGGTTTTGGTGCTGTTATCGGGGTGTTGGTGCTGTTATCAGTGATTTGATGTTGTTATTGGGATTTTGGTGCTGTTACCGGAGTTCTGGTGTTATGATCGTTGTGTTTGTTATTTTATCGGCATAATGTACTGTTATGAGTGTTTTGGTGCTGTCATCGGGGTTTTGGTGCTATTATTGGTGTATTGGTGTTGTGATCAGTGTGTTCATGTTGTTATTGGCGTGTTGGTGCTGTTATCAGTGTTTTGGTGCTGCTATCGTGGTTTTGGTGCTGTTATCGGCATTTTGATGCTATAATCGGGGTTTTCGTGCGGTGATCGGGGTGTTTGTATTATTATCTTTGTTTTGGTGCTGCAATCGGGGTTTTGGTGCTATTATCGGGATTTTGATGCTGTTATCATAATTTCCGTGTTGTGATCGGGGTTTTGTGCTGTCATCAGGGTTCTGTTGCTGATATCGAAATTTTGGTGCTATTATCGGGATTTGGTGCAGTTATCGGGATTTTGGTGCTGTTTTTGGGATTGTTGTGATGTTATCGGGGCTTTGGCATTGTGATCTGGGTGCTTGTGTTGTTATCAGGGTTTTGGTGCTGTTATCGGTGTTCTGGTGCTGTTATCATGGTTTTGGTGCTGTTGTCGGGGTGTTGGTGTTGTTATCAAGGTTTTGGTGTTGTGTTTCGGGCGTTGATATTGTTATACGAGTGTTGGTGCTGTCATTGGGGTGTTGGTGCTGTTATCGGGATTTTCGTGCTGTTATTGGTGTTGCGATCAGTGTGTTCATGTTGTTATCAGCGTGTTGGTGCTGTTATCGGTGTTTTGGAGCTGCTATTGGGGGTTTGGTGCTGTTATCGGGGTTTTGGTGCTGTTATCGGGCATTTGATGCTGTTACCGGCATTTTGAAGCTATTATCGTGGTTTTCGTGCGGTGATCGGGGTGTTTGTATTGTTATCTGCGTGTTGGTGATGTTAATGTAGTTTTGGTGCTGTTTTCGGTGTTTTGAGCTATTATTGGGGTATTGGTGTTGAGATCAGTGTGTTCATGTTGTTATCGGCGTGTTGGTGCTGTTATCAGTGTTTTGGTGCCTCTATCAGGGTCTTGGTGCTGTTATCGGCCTTTTGATGCTGTTATCAGCGTTTTCGTGTGGCGATCGGGGTGTTTGTATTGTTATCAGTGTTTTGGTGCTGCTATCGGGGTTTTAGTGCTATTATCGGGATTCTGATGCTGTTATCATAGTTTCCGTGTTGTGATCAGGGTGTTTGTGCTGTTATCAGGGTTTCTTTGCTGTTATCGAGATTTTGGTGCTATTATCGAGGTTTTGGTGCTGTTAACGGGATTTTGGTGTCCTGATCGGGGTTTTTGTGTTGTTATCGATGTTTTAGTGCAGTTATGGGGGTTCTGGTGCTGTTGTCATGGCTTTGGTGCTGTTGCCGGGGTGTTGGTGTTATTATTGCCGTGTTGGTGCTGTAATCAAGGTTTTGATGTTGCGATTTGGACGTTGATATTGTTATATGTGTGTTGGTACTGTTAATGGTGTGTTGGTGCTGTTATCGGGTGTTGGTGTTGTTATCAGGTTGTTGGTGCTGTTATCGGTCTCTTGGTGTTTTTATCATGCTATTGGTGTTGTTATCATGGTGTTGGTGCTGCTATCGGTGTGTTGATGTTGTGATCGGGTGTTCGTATTGTTATCGGGTTGTTGGTGCTGTTATCGGTCTCTTGGTGTTGTTATCATGGTGTTGGTGTTGTTATCGGGTGTTGATGTTGTTACAGGGGTGTTGGTGTTGTTATCGGGGTGTTGGTGCTGTTATCGGGGTGATGGTGCAGTTATCAGGGTGTTGGTGGTGCTATTGTGGTGTTGATGCTGGTATTGTGGTGTTGGTGTTGTTATTGGGATTTTGGTGCTGTTATCAGGCTTTTGGTGCTGTTGTCGGGCATTTGGTGTTGTGATCTGGGTGTTTGTGTTGTTATCAGGGTTTTGGTGCCTCTATCGAGATTTTGGTGCTGTTATCGGGCTTTTGGGGCTGTTGTCGGGCATTTGGTGTTGTGATCTGGGTGTTTGTGTTGTTATCAAGGTTTTGGTGCCTCTATCGGGGTTTTGGTGCTGTTATCTGCTTGTTGGTGCTTTTTAGGTGTTTCTGTGCTGTAATTGGTGTATTGGTGTTTTGATCAGTGTGTTCATGTTGTATTAGCGGGTTGGTGCTGTTATTGGTGTTTTGGTGCTGTTATCGGGGTTTTGGTGCTGTGATGGGGTATTTGTATTGTTATCTGCGTGTTGGTGGGGTTAACGTAGTTTTGGTGCTGTTTTAGGTGTTTTGGTGCTATTATTGGGGTATTGGTGTTGTGATCAGTGTGTTCATGTTTTTATCGGCGTGTTGGTGTTGTTATCAATGTTTTGGTGCCTCTATCGGGGTTTTGGTGCTGTTATCGGCATATTGATGCTGTTATCGGGATTTTCGTGTTGGGATCGTGGTGTTGGTGCTGTTACCGGGGTGTTGCGGCTGTTATCGAGATCTTGGTGTTGTTATCAGGGTGTTGGTGCTGTTATCGGGGTTTTGATGCTGTTTTTGGTGTTTTGGTGATGTTATCGGGGTGTTGGTGCTGCTTTTAGTGTTGTGATTGGTGTGTTTGTTTTTGTATTGGCGTGTTGTTGCTGTTATTGGTGTTTTGGTCCTTTTATCGGGGTTTTGGTGCTGTTATCGGGATTGTGGTGATGTTATCGGGACTTTGGTGTTGTGATCTGGGTGTTTGTGCTCTTATCGGTGTTTTGCTGCTGTTATCGGGGCTTTGGGGCTGTTATCATGGTTTTGGTGCTGTTTTCGGGGTGTTGGTGTTGTTCTCGGGGTGCTGGTGTTGTGATTCTGGCGTTGATGTTGTTATATGTGTGTTGGTGCTGTTATCGGGGTTTTGGTTACTTTTGTTGGGGTTTTGGTGCTGTTATCCGCATTTTGATGTTATTACCGGGGTTTTCATGTGGTGTTCAGGTTGTTTGTAGTGTTATCAGCATTTTGGTGCTGCTGTCGGGGTTTTGGTGCTGTTATCGGGATTTTGGTGCTGTTATCGGGGTTTTGGCGTTGTGATCTAGGTATTTGTTTTGTTATCAGGGTTTTGGTGCTGCTATTGGGGTTTTGGTGCCATTATCGGGATTTTGATGCTGTTATCATAGTTTTGGTGTTGTGAGCGGAGTGTTTGTGCTGTTAACGGTGTTTTGCTGCTGTTATCGGGGCTTTGGGGCTGTTATCATGGTTGTGGTGCTGTTATCAGTGTGTTGGTGTTTATACTGGGGTGATGTGCTGTTTTCGAGGTGTTGCTGTTGTTAGCGGGCTTTTGGTGTTGTTATCGGGGTTTTGCTGTTGTTATCTGGGTGTTGGTGTTGTTATCGGGGTTTTGACGCTGTTATCTGGGTTTTGGTGTATTTATGGGGATGTAGATGCTGTTATTGTTATGTTGCTGCTGTTATCTTGTTGCTGGTAGTGTCATCGGTGTGTTGGTGCTGTTACCGTGATTTCAGTGCTGTTATCGTAGTTGTGGTGCTGTTTTCGGTGTTCCCGTGCTGTTATTGGGATTTTGGCGCTTTTATCGGGGTTTTGGTGCTGTTATCGGGGTGTTTGTATTGTTATCGGGGTTTTGGTGCTGCTATCGGGGTTTTGGTGCTGTTATCGGGATTTTGGTGCTGTTATCGGGGCATTGGTGTTATGATCTGTGTGTTTGTGTTGTTATCAGGGTTTTGGTGCCTCTATCGGGGTTTTAGTGCTGTTATCTGGATTTTGGTGCTGTTATCTGCTTGTTGGTGTTTTTTTAGTTGTTTCTGTGCTGTTATTGGTGTTGTGATCAGTGTGTTCATGTTGTTATCAGCGTGTTGGTGCTGTTATTGGTGTTTTGGTGCTGCTATCGGGGTTTTGGTGCTGTTATCGGGGTGTTGGTGCTGTTATCAGTGATTTGTTGTTGTTATTGGGATTTTGGTGCTGTTACCAGAGTTCTGGTGTTATGATCGTTGTGTTTGTTATTTTATCGGCATAATGTACTGTTATGAGTGTTTTGGTGCTGTTATCGGGGTTTTGGTGCTATTATTGGTGTATTGGTGTTGTGATCAGTGTGTTCATGTTGTTATTGGCGTGTTGGTGTTGTTATCATGGTGTTGGTGCTGCTATCGGTGTGTTGATGTTGTGATCGGGTGTTCGTATTGTTATCGTGTTGTTGGTGCTGTTATCGGTCTCTTGGTGTTGTTATCATGGTGTTGGTGTTGTTATCGGGTGTTGATGTTGTTACAGGGGTGTTGGTGTTGTTATCGGGGTGTTGGTGCTGTTATTGGGGTGATGGTGCAGTTATCAGGGTGTTGGTGGTGTTATTGTGGTGTTGATGCTGGTATTGTGGTGTTGGTGTTGTTATTGGGATTTTGGTGCTGTTATCAGGCTTTTGGAGCTGTTGTCGGGCATTTGGTGTTGTTATCTGGGTGTTTGTGTTGTTATCAGGGTTTTGGAGCCTCTATCGGGATTTTGGTGCTGTTATCGGGCTTTTGGTGCTGTTGTCGGGCATTTGGTGTTGTGATCTGGGTGTTTGTGTTGTTATCAAGGTTTTGGTGCCTCTATCGGGGTTTTGGTGCTGTTATCTGCTTGTTGTTGCTTTTTAGGTGTTTCTGTGCTGTAATCGGTGTATTGGTGTTGTGATCAGTGTGTTCATGTTGTATTAGCGGGTTGGTGCTGTTATTGGTGTTTTGGTGCTGCAATCGAGTTTTGGTGCTGTTATCGGGGTGTTGGTGCTCGTATCGGTGATTTGATGTTGTTATCGGGATTTTAGTGCTGTTAACGGAGTTCTGGTGTTATGATCGTTGTATTTGTTATTTTATCGGCATAATGTACTGTTATCAGTGTTTTGGTGCTGTTATCGGGGTTTTGGTGCTGTGATGGGGTATTTGTATTGTTATCTGCGTGTTGGTGGGGTTAACGTAGTTTTGGTGCTGTTTTAGGTGTTTTGGTGCTATTATTGGGGTATTGGTGTTGTGATCAGTGTGTTCATGTTTTTATCGGCGTGTTGGTGTTGTTATCAATGTTTTGGTGCCTCTATCGGGGTTTTGGTGCTGTTATCGGCATATTGATGCTGTTATCGGGATTTTCGTGTTGGGTTCGTGGTGTTGGTGCTGTTACCGGGGTGTTGCGGCTGTTATCGAGATCTTGGTGTTGTTATCAGGGTGTTGGTGCTGTTATCGGGGTTTTGATGCTGTTTTCGGTGTTTTGGTGATGTTATCGGGGTGTTGGTGCTGCTTTTGGTGCTGTGATTGGTGTGTTTGTTTTTGTATTGGCGTGTTGGTGCTGTTATTGGTGTTTTGGTCCTTTGATCGGGGTTTTGGTGCTGTTATCGGGATTTTGGTGATGTTATCGGGACTTTGGTGTTGTGATCTGGGTGTTTGTGCTCTTATCGGTGTTTTGCTGATGTTATCGGGGCTTTGGGGCTGTTATCATGGTTTTGGTGCTGTTTTCGGGGTGTTGGTGTTGTTCTCAGGGTGCTGATGTTATGCTTCTGGCGTTGATGTTGTTACATGTGTGTTGGTGCTGTTATCGGGGTTTTGGTGCTGTTATCGAGGTTTTGGTGCTGTTATCCACATTTTGATGTTGTTACCGGGGTTTTCATGCGGTGTTCAGGTTGTTTGTATTGTTATCAGCATTTCGGTGCTCCTGTCGGGGTTTTGGTGCTGTTATCGGGATTTTGGTGCTGTTATCGGGGTTTTGGCGTTGTGATCTGGGTATTTGTTTTGTTATCAGGGATTAGGTGCTGCTATCGGGGTTTTGGTGCCATTATCGGGATTTTGATGCTGTTATCATAGTTTTGGTGTTGTGATCGGAGTGTTTGTGCTGTTAACGGTGTTTTGCTGCTGTTATCGGGGCTTTGGGGCTGTTATCATGGTTGTGGTGCTGTTATCGGTGTGATGGTGTTTTTACTGGGGTGATGTGCTGTTTTCGAGGTGTTGCTGTTGTTAGCGGGCTTTTGGTGTTGTTATCGGCGTTTTGCTGTTGTTATCTGGGTGTTGGTGTTGTTATCGGCGTTTTGACGCTGTTATCTGGGTTTTGGTGTATTTATGGGGATGTAGATGCTGTTATTGTTATGTTGATGTTGTTATCGATGTGTTGCTGCTGTTATCTTGTTGCTGGTAGTGTCATCGGTGTGTTGGTGCTGTTATCGTGATTTCAGTGCTGTTATCGTAGTTGTGGTGCTGTTTTCGGTGTTCCCGTGCTGTTATTGGGATTTTGGCGCTTTTATCGGGGTTATGGTGCTGTTATTGGGGTGTTTGTATTGTTATCGGGGTTTTGGTGCTGCTATCGGGGTTTTGGTGCTGTTATCGGGATTTTGGTGCTGTTATCGGGGCATTGGTGTTGTTATCTGCTTGCTGGTGTTATTTTAGTTGTTTCTGTGCTGTTATTGGAGTTCTGATCAGTGTGTTCATGTTGTTATCAGCGTGTTGGTGCTGTCATTGGTGTTTTGGTGCTGCTATCCGCGTTTTGGTGCTGTTATCGGGGTGTTGGTGCTGTTATCAGTGATTTGATGTTGTTATTGGGATTTTGGTGCTGTTACCGGAGTTCTGGTGTTATGATCATTGTGTTTGTTATTTTATCGGCATAATGTACTATTATGAGTGTTTTGGTGCTGTTATCGGGGTTTTGGTGCTATTATTGGTGTATTGGTGTTGTGATCAGTGTGTTCATGTTGTTATCAGCGTGATGGTGCTGTTATCGGTGTTTTGGTGCTGCTATCGTGGTTTTGGTGCTGTTATCGGCATTTTGATGCTATAATCGGGGTTTTCGTGCTGTGATCGGGGTGTTTGTATTATTATCTTTGTTTTGGTGCTGCAATCGGGGTTTTGGTGTTATTATATTGATTTTGACGCTGTTATCATAATTTCCGTGTTGTGATCGGGGTTTTGTGCTGTCATCGGGGTTCTGTTGCTGATATCGAGATGTTGGTGCTGTTATCGGGATTTGGTGCAGTTATTGGGATTTTGGTGCTGTTTTTGGGATTGTTGTGATGTTATCGGGGCTTTGGCATTGTGATCTGGGTGTTTGTGTTGTTATCAGGGTTTTGGTGCTGCTATCGGTGTTCTGGTGCTGTTATCATGGTTTTGGTGCTGTTGTCGGGGTGTTGGTGTTGTTATCAAGGTTTTGGTGTTGTGATTCGGGCGTTGCTATTGTTATACGAGTGTTGGTGCTGTTATTGGGGTGTTGGTGCTGTTATCGGGATTTTCGTGCTGTTATTGGTGTTGTGATCAGTGTGTTCATGTCGTTATCAGCGTGTTGGTGCTGTTATCGGTGTTTTGGAGCTGCTATTGGGGGCTTGGTGCTGTTATCGGGGTTTTGGTGCTGTTATCGGGCATTTGGTGCTGTTATCGGCATTTTGATGCTATTATTGGGGTTTTTGTGCGGTGATCGGGGTGTTTGTATTGTTATCTGCGTGTTGGTGGTGTTAATGTAGATTTGGTGCTGTTTTCGTGTTTTGAGCTATTATTGGGGTATTGGTGTTGAGATCAGTGTGTTCATGTTGTTATCGGCGTGTTGGTGCTGTTATCAGTGTTTTGGTGCCTCTATTGGGGTCTTGGTGCTGTTATCGGCATTTTGATGCTGTTATCGGCGTTTTCATGTGGCGATCGGGGTGTTTGTATTGTTATCAGTGTTTTGGTGCTGCTATCGGGGTTTTAGTGCTATTATCGGGATTCTGATGCTGTTATCATAGTTTCCGTGTTGTGATCAGGATGTTTGTGCTGTTATCAGGGTTTCTTTGCTGTTGTCGAGATTTTGGTGCTATTATCGAAGTTTTGGTGCTGTTAACGGGATTTTGGTGTCCTGATCGGGGTTTTTGTGTTGTTATCGATGTTTTAGTGCAGTTATCGGGGTTCTGGTGCTGTTGTCATAGCTTTGGTGCTGTTGTCGGGGTGTTGGTGTTATTATCGCCGTGTTGGTGCTGTTATCAAGGTTTTGATGTTGCGATTCAGACGTTGATATTGTTATATGTGTGTTGGTACTGTTATTGGTGTGTTGGTGCTGTTATCGGGTGTTGGTGTTGTTATCGGCTTGTTGGTGCTGTTATCGGTCTCTTGGTGTTGTTATCAGGTTTTTGGTGCTGTTATCGGTCTCTTGGTGTTTTTATCATGCTATTGGTGTTGTTATCATTGTGTTGGTGCTGCTATCGGTGTGTTGATGTTCTGATCGGGTGTTCATATTATTATCGGGTTGTTGGTGCTGTTATCGGTCTCTTGGTGTTGTTATCATGGTGTTGGTGTTGTTATCGGGTGTTGATGTTGTTACACGGGTCTTGGTGCTGTTATCGGGGTGTTGGTGCTGTTATCGGGGTGATGGTGCTGTTATCAGGGTGTTGGTGGTGTTATTGTGGTGTTGATGCTGGTATTGTGGTGTTGGTGTTGTTATTGGGATTTTGGTGCTGTCATCGGGGTTTTGGTGCTGTTGTCGGGCATTTGGTGTTGTGATCTGGGTGTTTGTGTTGTTATCAGGGTTTTGGTGCCTCTATCGGGGTTTTGGTGCTGTTATCTGCTTGTTGGTGCTTTTTTAGGTGTTTCTGTGCTGTAATTGGTGTTGTGATCAGTGTGTTCATGTTGTTATCAGCGGGTTGGTGCTGTTATTGGTCTTTTGGTGCTACTACCGGGGTTTTGGTGCTCTTATCGGTGATTTGATGTTGTTATCGGGATTCTGGTGCTGTTAACGGAGTTCTGGTGTTATGATCGTTGTGTTGGTTATTTTATCGACATAATGTACCGTTATCAGTGTTTTGGTGCTGTTATCGGGGTTTTGGTGCTGTGATGGGGTGTTTGTATTGTTATCTGTGTGTTGGTGGGGTTATCATGGTTTTGGTGCTGTTTTAGGTCTTTTGATGCTATTATTGGGGTATTGGTGTTGTGATCATATGTTCATGTTGTTATAGGCGTGTTGGTGTTGTTATCAATGTTTTGGTGCCTCTATCGGGGTTTTGGTGCTGTTATCGGCATATTGATGCTATTATCAGGATTTTCGTGTTGGGATTGTGGTGTTGGTGCTGTTACCGGGCTCTTTTTGTTGTTATCGGGCTCTTGATGTTGTTATCGGGGTGTTGGTGTTGTTACCAGGGTGTTGGGGCTGTTATGGGGGTGTTGATGCTGGTTTTGGTGATGTTATCGGGGTTGTGGTGCTGCTTTTTGTGTTGTGATTTGTGTGTTTGTTTTTGTATTGGCGTGTTGGTGCTGTTATTGGTGTTTTGGTCCTTTGATCGGGGTTTTGGTGCTGTTATCGGGATTGTGGTGATGTTATCGGGACTTTGGTGTTGTGATCTGGGTGTTTGTGCTCTTATTGGTGTTCTGCTGATGTTATCGGGGCTTTGGGGCTGTTATCATGGTTTTGGTGCTGTTTTCGGGGTGTTGGTGTTGTTCTCGGGGTGCTGGTGTTGTGATTCTGGCGTTGATGTTGTTACATGTGTGTTGGTGCCATAATCAGTGTTTTGGTGCTGTTATTGGGGTTTTGGTGCTGTTATCCGCATTTTGATGTTGTTACCGGGGTTTTCATGCGGTGTTCAGGTTGTTTGTGTTGTTATCAGCATTTTGGTGCCGCAGTCGGGGTTTTGGTGCTGTTATCGGGATTTTGGTGCTGTTATCGGGGTTTTGGCGTTGTGATCTGGGTATTTGTTTTGTTATCAGGGTTTTGGTGCTGCTATCGGGGTTTTGGTGCCATTATCGGGATTTTGATGCTGTTATCATAGTTTTGGTGTTGTGATCGGAGTGTTTGTGCTGTTAACGGTGTTTTGCTGCTGTTATCGGGGCTTTGGGGCTGTTATCATGGTTGTGGTGCTGTTATCGGTGTGTTGGTGTTTTTACTGGGGTGATGTGCTGTTTTCGAGGTGTTGCTGTTGTTAGCGGGCTTTTGGTGTTGTTATCGGCGTTTTGCTGTTGTTATCTGGGTGTTGGTGTTGTTATCGGGGTTTTGACACTGTTATCTGGGTTTTGGTGTATTTATGGGGATGTAGATGCTGTTATTGTTATGTTGATGTTGTTATTATCGGCTCGTTTTGCTGTTGTTATCTGGGTGTTGGTGTTTGTTATCGGGGTTTTGACACTGTTATCTGGGTTTTGGTGTATTTATGGGGATGTAGATGCTGTTATTGTTATGTTGATGTTGTTATCGATGTGTTGCTGCTGTTATCTTGTTGCTGGTAGTGAGTCATCGGGTGTGTTGTTATCGTGATTTCAGTGCTGTTATCGTAGTTGTGGTGCTGTTTTCGGTGTTCCCGTGCTGTTATTGGGATTTTGGCGCTTTTATTGGGGTTTTTGGTGCTGTTATCGGGGGTGTTTGCATTGTTATCGGGGGGTTTTGGTGCTGCTATCGGGGTTTTGGTGCTGTTATCGGGATTTTGGTGCTGTTATCGGGGCATTGGTGTTATGATCTGTGTGTGTTTGTGTTGTTTATCAGGGTTTTGGTGCCTCTATCGGGGTTTTGGTGCTGTTATCTGGATTTTGGTACTGTTATCTGCTTGTTTTTTTAGTTGTTTCTGTGCTGTTATTGGTGTTGTGATCAGTGTGTTCATGTTGTTATCAGCGTGTTGGTGCTGTTATTGGTGTTTTGGTGCTGCTATCGGGGTTTTGGTGCTGTTATCGGGGGTATTGGTGCTGTTATCAGTGATTTGATGTTGTTATTGGGAATTTGGTGCTGTTACCGGAGTTCTGGTGTTATGATCATTGTGTTTGTTATTTTATCGGCATAATGTACTGTTATGAGTGTTTTGGTGCTGTTATCGGGGTTTTGGTGCTATTATTGGTGTATTGGTGTTGTGATCAGTGTGTTCATGTTGTTATCAGCGTGTTGGTGCCGTTATCGGTGTTTTGGTGCTGTTATCGTGGTTTTTGGTGCTGTTATCGGCATTTTGATGCTATAATCGGGGTTTTCGTGCGGTGATCGGGTGTGTTTGTATTATTATCTTTGTTTTGGTGCTGCAATCGGGGTTTTGGTGCTATTATCGGGATTTTGACGCTGTTATCATAATTTCCCGTGTTGTGTATCGGGGTTTTTGTGCTGTCATCGGTGTTCTGTTGCTGATATCGAGATTTTGGTGCTATTATCGGGATTTGGTGCAGTTATCGGGATTTTGGTGCTGTTTTTGGGATTGTTTGTGATGTTATCGGGGCTTTGGCATTGTGATCTGGGTGTTTGTGTTGTTATCAGGGTTTTGGTGCTGTTTTCGGTGTTCTGGTGCTGTTATCATGGTTTTTTGGTGCTGTTGTCGGGGTGTTGGTGTTTGTTACCAAGGTTTTGGTGTTGTGATTCGGGCGTTGATATTGTTATACGAGTGTTGGTGCTGTTATTGGGGTGTTGGTGCTGTTATCGGGATTTTCGTGCTGTTATTGGTGTTGTGATCAGTGTGTTCATGTTGTTATCAGCGTGTTGGTGCTGTTATCGGTGTTTTGGAGCTGCTATTGGGGGGGTTTGGTGCTGTTATCGGGGTTTTGGTGCTGTTATCGGGCATTTGGTGCTGTTATCAGCATTTTGATGCTATTATCGGGGTTTTCGTTCGGTGATTGGGGTGTTTGTATTGTTATCTGCGTGTTGGAGGTAATGTAGTTTTGGTGCTGTTTTCAGTGTTTTGAGCTATTATTGGGGGTACTGGTGCTGTGATCAGTGTGTGCTCATGTTGTTATCGGCGTGTTGGTGCTGTTATCAGTGTTTTGGTGCCTCTATCAGGGTCTTGGTGCTGTTATCTGCATTTTGATGCTGTTTATCAGCGTTTTCGTTTGTAGCAGTCGGGGGTGTTTTGTATTGTTATCAGTGTTTTGGTGGCTGCTATCGGGGGTTTTAGTGCTATTATCGGGATTCTGATGCTGTTATCATAGTTTCCGTGTTGTGATCAGGGTGTGTTTGTGCTGTTATCAGGGTTTCTTTGCTGTTATCGAGATTTTGGTGCTATTATCGAGGTTTTGGTGCTGTTAACGGGGATTTTGGTGTCCTGATCGGGGTTTTTTGTGTTGTTATCGATGTTTTAGTGCAGTTTATGGGTGTTCTGGTGCTGTTGTCATGGCTTTGGTGCTGTTGTCGGGGTGTTGGTGTTATTATCGCCGTGTTGGTGCTGTTATCAAGGTTTTGATGTTGCGATTCGGACGTTGATATTGTTATATGTGTGTTGGTACTGTTATTGGTGTGTTTGGTGCTGTTATCGGGGTGTTGGTGTTGTTATCAGGTTGTTGGTGCTGTTATCGGACTCTTGGTGTTTTTATCGTGCTATTGGTGTTGTTATCATGGTGTTGGTGCTGCTATCGGTGTGTTGATGTTGTGATCGGGTGTTCGTATTATTATCGGGTTGTTGGTTGCTGTTATCGGTCTCTTGATGTTGTTATCATGGTGTTGGTGTTGTTATCGGGTGTTGATGTTGTTACAGGGGTGTTGGTGCTGTCCATCGGGGGTGTTGGTGCTGTTATCGGGGTGATGGTGCTGTTATCAGGGTGTTGGTGGTGTTATTGTGGTGTTGATGCTGGTAATTGTGGTGTTGGTGTAGTTATTGGGATTTTAGTGCTGTTATCGGGCTTTTGGTGCTGTTGTCGGGCATTTGGTGTTGTGATCTGGGTGTCTGTGTTGTTATCAGGGTTTTGGTGCCTCTATCGGGATTTTGGTGTTGTTACCGGGTTTTTGGTGCTGTTATCGGCATATTGATGATGTTATCGGGATTTTCGTGTTGGAATCGTGGTTGTGGGTGCTGTTACCGGGGTGGTGTTGCGGCTGTTATCGAGATCTTGGTGTTGTTTATCAGGGTGTTGGTGCTGTTATCGGTGTTTTGATGCTGGTTTTCGGTGTTTTGGTGATGTTATCGGGGTGTTGGTGCTGCTTTTGGTGTTGTGATTGGTGTGTTTTGTTTTTGTATTGGCGTGTTGTTGCTGTTATTGGTTTGTCTTGGTCCTTTTATCGGGGGGTTTTGGTGCTGTTGTCGCGATTGTGGTGATATTATCGGGACTTTGGTGTTGTGATCTGGGTGTTTGTGCTCTTATCGGTGTTTTGCTGCTGTTATCGGGGCTTTGGGGCTGTTATCATGGTTTTGGATGCTGTTTTCGGGGTGTTGGTGTTGTTCTCGGGGTGCTGGTGTTGTGATTCTGGCGTTGATGTTGTTATATGTGTGTTGGTGCCGTTATCGGTGTTTTGGTGCAATTATCGGGGGTTTTGGTGCTGTTATTCGCATTTTGATGTTGTTACCGGGGGTTTTCATGCGGGTGTTCAGGTTGTTTGTAGTGTTATCAGTATTTTGGTGCTGCTATCGGGGTTTTGGTGCTTGTTATCGGGATTTTGGTGCTGTTATCAGGGCTTTGGCGTTGTGATCTGGGTATTTGTTTTGTTATCAGGGTTTTTGGTGCTGCTATCGGGGTTTTGGTGCCCATTATCGGGATTTTGATGCTGTTATCATAGTTTTGGTGTTGTGATCGGATAGTGTTTGTGCTGTTATCGGTGATTTGCTGCTGTTATCGGGGCTTTGGGGCTGTTATCATGGTTGTGGTGCTGTTATCGGTTGTGTTGGTGTTTTTACTGGGGTGATGTGCTGTTTTCGAGGTGTTGCTGTTGTTAGCGGGCTTTTGGTGTTGTTTATCGGGGTTTTGCTGTTGTTATCTGGGTGTTGGTGTTGTTATCAGCGTTTTGACGCTGCTATCTGGGTTTTGGTGTATTTATGGGGATGTAGATGCTGTTATTGTTATGTTGATGTTGTTATCGATGTGTTGCTGCTGTTATCTTGTTGCTGGTAATGTCATCGGTGTGTTGGTGCTGTTATCGTGATTTCAGTGCTGTTATCGTAGTTGTGGTGCTGTTTTCGGTATTCCCGTGCTGTTATTGGGATTTTGGCGCTTTTATCAGGGTTTTGGTGCTGTTATCGGGGTGTTTGTATTGTTATCGGGGGTTTTGGTGCTGTTATCGGGATTTTGGTGCTGTTATCGGGGCATTGGTGTTGTGAACTGTGTGTTTGTGTTGTTATCAGTGTTTTGGTCCTGTTATCGGGATTTTGGTGCAATTATCGGGATTTTCATGCTGTTATCATAGTTTTTGTGTTGTGATCGGGGTTTTGGTGCGCTGTTCATTTTGTTTGTGTTGTTATCAGTGTTTTGCTGCTGCTATCGGGAGCTTGGTGCTGTTATCGGCGCTTTGGTGTTGTGATCTTGGTATTTCTATTGTTATCAGGGTTTTGGTGCTTTTATCGGGATTTCGGTGATGTTATAATGGTTTTGGTGTTGCGATCTTGGTGTTTGTGCTCTTATCCGTATTTTGGTGCCATTACCCGTGTTTTGGGGCTGTTATCATGGTTTGGTGTGCTGTTATCAGAGTGCTGGTGTCGTTATCGGGTGCTGGTTGCTTTTACTGGTGTGTTTGTATTGTTTATCGGAGTTTTTGGTGCTGCTATCGGGGGTTTTTGGGTGCTGTTATCAGGGCTTTGATGCTGTGATCTGGGGGTGTTTGTGTTGTTATCAGGCTTTTGGTGCTATTATCGGCATTTTGGTGCTTTTCTCGAGTTTTGGTGCTGTTAGTGGGGCATTGGTGTTGTGATTTATGTGTTTGTGTTGTTAACAATGTTTTGGTTTTGTTATGGGGGTGTTGATTTTGTTATCGGGGTGTTGATGCTGTTGCTGGACTGTTACTGTTATTATTGTTCTATTGGTTTTGTTTAATGGGGTTTTGGTTGTTGTTATCAGCGTGTTGGTGCTGTTAATCAGTGTTCTGGTGCTCTTATCGTTGTTTTGATGATGTTATCGGGATTTTGGCGTTTATTGTGGTTTTGGTGTTGTTATCAGCTGTGTTGGGGCTCTTATCCGTGTTGCGCTGCTGTTATCGGTGTTTTGGTGCTGTTTTCATGGTTTCGGTACTGTTTTCGGTGTGTTTTGGTGTTGCGATCGGTGTGTTTGTTTTTTTATCAGCGTGTTGGTGCTGTTATTGGTATTTTGGGTGCTGTTATCGGGCTTTTGGTGCTGTTATCGTAGTTTTGGTGTTGTGATCTGGGTGTTTGTGTTGTTATCCGTGTTTTTGGTGCTGTTACCCGTTGTTTTGGGGCTCTTACCATGGTTTTGGTGCTGTTATCGGTGTGCTGGAGTTTGTTTTCGGTTGTTGGTGTTGTTATCGGGAGCTTGGTGCTGTCTATACGGTGTGTTGCGGTGCTGTTATCGGTGTTTTGGTGCTGTTTTCGGGGCTTTGGTTCTGTTATCAGGGTTTTGGTGCTTGCTATCGGTGGCTTTGTTGTGGTTATCGGGATTTTGGTGCTGTTATCGTGGCTTTGGTGTGATCTAGGTGGTTTGTGCTGTTATCCGTGTTTTGGTGCTGTTGCCCGTGTTTTGGGGCTGTTATCATGGTTTTGGTGCTGTTATGGGTGTGCCGGTGTTTGTTATCGGGTGCTGGTGTTGTCACTGGGGTGTTGGTGTTGTTCTCGGAGTTTTGGTGATGTTATTGGTGTTTTCGTGCTGTTATCGGGATTTTTGGTGCTGCTATCGGGGCTTTGGTGTTGTGATCTGGGGTGTTTGTTCTGTTATCAGGGTTTTGGTGCTGTTATCGGGATTTTGGTGCTGTTGTAGTGGGTTTTTGTTGTTGTATGTGATCTGGGTTTTTGTGCTGTTATAGGGATTTTCATGCTCTTATCATAGTTTTTGTTGTTGTGATCGGCGTGTTTTGTCCTGTAATCGGTTGTTTTGGTGCTGTTATCGGTGTTTTAGTGCTGTTATCATTGTTGTGGTGCTGTTACCGGTGTGTTGGTGTTGTTACTGGTGTGTTGCTGCTGCTATCGAGGTGTTGCTGTTGTTAACAGGATCTTGGTGTTGTTATCGGGGTTTTGGTGCTGTTATCTGGGATGTTGTTGCTGTTATTGGGGTTTTTGGTGTTGTGATCTGTGTGTCTGTTTTGTTAACAATGTTATGGTGTTGTTATCAGTGTGTTGGTGCTTTTACTGGGTTATTACTGTTATTATTGTTGTATTGGTGTTGTTAAAGGAGTTTTGGTGTTGTTATCAGCGTGTTGGTGCTGTTATCGGTGTTGTGGGTGCTGTTATCAGGGGATTTGGTGCAATTATCTGGGTTTTTGGGTGCTCCTATCATCGTTTTGGTGCTGTTTATCGGGATTTTGGGTGCTGTTGTAGTGGTTTTGGTGTTGTGATCTGGGTGTTTGTGCTGTTTATCGGTGTTTTCAGTGCTGTTTTCGGGGTTGTGGAGCTGTTATCATGGGTTTGGTGCTGTTATTGGTGTTGTTGGTGATTTAATCGGGTGTTGGTGTTGTTAGTGGGGGTGTTGGTGTTGTTTTCGGAGTGGTTGATGTTGGTATCGGTGTGTTGCTGCTGTTATCGGGTTTGTTGGTTGTTCTAATTGGGCTCTTGGTGTTGTTATTGGGGTGTTGGTGTTTTGATTCGGATGTTGATTGTTTTATGTGTGTTGGTGCTGTTATTGTGGTGTTGGCACTGTTATTGGTTGTGCTGGTGCTGTTATCGGGGATTTTGGTGCTGTTAACGGGATTTTTGGTTTGTTATCGGCTTGTTGGTGCTGTTATCGGTGTTTTGGTGTTGTTGTCATGGCTTTGATGTTGTGATCTGGGTGTTTTGTGTTGTTATCAGGGTTTTGGTGCTGGTTATCGGGATAATGGTGCTGCTATGATGGTCTTGGTGTTGTGATCGGTGTGTTAGTGACATTATCGGTGATTTGGTGCTGTTTATCGGGGTTTTTTGGGTGCTGTTTTCGGTTGTTTTGATGTTATCGGGGTTGTGGTGCTGTTTTTCGGTGTTTTGGTGATGTTATCAGAGTTTTGGTGTTGTGATCGGTGTGTTTATGTTGTTATCGTCATGTTGCTGCTATTATCGTGGTTTTGGTGTTGTGACCGGGGTGTTTGTGCGGTTATCGATGTTTTACTGCTGTTATCGGGGTTTTGATGCTGTTATCATGCTTTCGGTGCTCTTTTCGGTGTTTTGGTGTTGCCATCGATGTGTTTGTTTTTTATCAGCGTGTTTGGTGCTGTTATTGGTGTTTTGGTGCTTTGATCGGGGTTTTGGTGTTGTTATCGAGGTGTTTGTATTGTAATCAATGTTTTGGTGCTGCTATCGGGGTTTTTGGTGCCGTTATCGGGATTCTGGTGCTGTTATCAGGATTTTGGTGTTATGATCTGTGCGGGGTGTTGATGCTGTTACTGGGCTGTTACTGTTATTATTGTTGTATTGGTTTTTTAACGGGGTTTTGATGTTGTTATCAGCGTGCTGGAGCTGTTATCGGTGTTCTGGTGCTCTTATCGTTGTTTTGATGGTGTTATCGGGATTTTGGCGCTGTTATCGTGGTTTTAGGTGTTGTTATCAGCGTGTTGGTGCTGTTATCCATATTTCAGTGCTGTTATCAGGGTTTTGGTGCTGTTTTCGGGGTGTTTGTGCTGTTATCAGTGTTTTGCTGCTGTCATCGGGGTTTTGGTGCTGTCATCATGGTTTCGGTGCTGTTTTCGGTGTTTTGGTGTTGCGATCGGTGTGTTTGTTTTTTTATCGGTGTATTGGTGCTGTTATTTTGGTGCTATTACCGGGGTTTTGGTGCTGTGATCGGTGTGCTGGTGCTCTTATCAGTGATCTGGTAGTGTTATCGGTTTGTTGGTGCTGTTATTGGGCTGGTGGTGTTGTTATCGGGCTCTTGGTGTTGTTATTATGGTTTCGGTGATGTTATCATGGTTTTGGTGCTGTTATCGGTTTGTTGGTGTTGTGATTGGGTGTTGGTATTGTTAGTGGGGTGTTGGTGATGTTATCGGGGTGTTGGCGCTGTTATCGGGTTGTTGGTGCAGTTATCGGTCTCTTGGTGTTGTTATCGTGCTCTTGGTGTTGTCATCAAGGTGCTGGTGTTGTTATCGGGGTGTTGGTGCTGTTATCAGGGTGTTGGTGGTGTTATTGTGGTATTGATGCTGCTTTTGTGGTGTTGGTGTTGTTATTGGGATTTTGGTGCAGTTATCGGGCTTTTGGTGCTGTTATCGGGCTTTTGGTGCTGTGATTGGGATTTTGGTGCTGTTATCGGCGTTTTGGTGTTGTCGGGCATTTGGTGTTGTGATCTGGGTGTTTGTGTTATTATCAGGGTTTTGGTGCCTCTATCGGGGATTTGGTTATAATGGTTTTGGTGTTGTGATCTTGGTGTTTGTGCTGTTATCCGTATTTTGGTGCCATTACCCGTGTTTTGGGGCTGTTATCATGGTTTGGGTGCTGTTATCAGAGTGCTGGTGTTGTTATCGGGTGCTGGTGCTTTTACTGGTGTGTTTGTATTGTTATCGGAGTTTTGGTGCTGCTATCGGGGTTTTGGTGCTGTTATCAGGGCTTTGATGCTGTGATCTGGGTGATGGTGTTGTTATCAGGCTTTTGGTGCTATTATCGGCATTTTGGTGCTTTTCTCGAGTTTTGGTGCTGTTAGTGGGGCATTGGTGTTGTGATTTGTGTGTTTGTGTTGTTAACAATGTTTTGGTTTTGTTATGGAGGTGTTGATTTTGTTATCGGGGTGTTGATGCTGTTGCTGGACTGTTACTGTTATTATTGTTCTATTGGTTTTGTTAATGGGGTTTTGGTGTTGTTATCAGCGTGTTGGTGCTGTTATCAGTGTTCTGGTGCTCTTATCGTTGTTTTGATGATGTTATCGGGATTTTGGCGTTGTTATTGTGGTTTTGGTGTTGTTATCAGCGTGTTGGTGCTCTTATCCGTGTTGCGGTGCTGTTATCAGGGTTTTAGTGCTGTTTTCGGGGTGCTTGTGCTGTTATCGGTGTTTTGCTGCTGTTATCGGTGTTTTGGTGCTGTTATCATGGTTTCGGTACAGTTTTCGGTGTTTTGGTGTTGCGATCGGTGTGTTTGTTTTTTTATCAGCGTGTTGGTGCTGTTATTGGTATTTTGGTGCTGTTATCGGGATTTTGGTGCTGTTATCGTAGTTTTGGTGTTGTGATCTGGGTGTTTGTGTTGTTATCCGTGTTTTGGTGCTGTTACCCGTGTTTTGGGGCTCTTACCATGGTTTTGGTGCTGTTATCGGTGTGCTGGAGTTGTTTTCGGTTGTTGGTGTTGTTATCGGGAGCTTGGTGCTGTTATCGGTGTTGCGGTGCTGTTATCGGTGTTTTGGTGCTGTTTTCGGGGCTTTGGTTCTGTTATCAGGGTTTTGGTGCTGCTATCGGTGCTTTGTTGCGGTTATCGGGATTTTGGTGCTGTTATCGGGGCTTTGGTGTTGTGATCTGGGTGTTTGTGCTGTTATCAGGGTTGGTGTTGTTATCAGGATTTTTGCGCTGTTATCGTGGCTTTGGTGTGATCTAGGTGTTTGTGCTGTTATCCGTGTTTTGGTGCTGTTGCCCGTGTTTTGGGGCTGTTATCATGGTTTTGGTGCTGTTATGGGTGTGCCGGTGTTGTTATCGGGTGCTGGTGTTGTCACTGGGGTGTTGGTGTTGTTCTCGGAGTTTTGGTGATGTTATTGGTGTTTTCGTGCTGTTATCAGGCTTTTGGTGCTGTTATAGGGGCTTTGGTGTTGTGATCTGGGTGTTTGTTCTGTTATCAGGGTTTTGGTGCTGTTATCAGGATTTTGGTGCTGTTGTAGTGGTTTTGGTGTTGTGATCTGGGTTGTTGTGCTGTTATAGGGATTTTCATGCTCTTATCATGGTTTTGCTGTTGTGATCAGCGTGTTTGTCCTGTAATCGGTTGTTTTGGTGCTGTTATCGGTGTTTTAGTGCTGTTATCATTGTTGTGGTGCTGTTACCGGTGTGTTGGTGT
The DNA here is from genome assembly GCA_026770705.1 of Isurus oxyrinchus. NCBI lineage: Eukaryota > Metazoa > Chordata > Chondrichthyes > Lamniformes > Lamnidae > Isurus > Isurus oxyrinchus. The sequence goes on along the minus strand of JANJGN010004426.1, from coordinate 9,079 downwards.
TGTTACTGGTGTGTTGCTGCTTCTATCGAGGTGTTGCTGTTGTTAACAGGATCTTGGTGTTGTTATCGGGGTTTTGGTGCTGTTATCGGGATGTTGGTGCTGTTATTGGGGTTTTGGTGTTGTGATCTGTGTGTCTGTTTTGTTAACAATGTTTTGGTGTTGTTATCAGTGTGTTGGTGCTGTTACTGGGTTGTTACTGTTATTATTGTTGTATTGGTGCTGTTAAAGGAGTTTTGGTGCTGTTATCAGTGTTCTGGTGCTCTTATCGTTGTTTTGCTGATGTTATCGGGATTTTGGCGCCGCTTTGTGGTTTTGCTGTTGTTATCAGCGTGTTGGTGCTCTTATCCGTGTTGTAGTGCTGTTATCAGGGTTTTGGTGCTTTTTTCGGGGTGCTTGTGCTGTTATCGGTGTTTTGCTGCTGTCATCGGTGTTTTGGTGCTGTTATCATGGTTTTGATACTGTTTTCGGTGTTTTGGTGTTGCGATCGGTGTGTTTGTTTTTTTATCAGCGTGTTGGTGCTGTTATTGTTATTTTGGTGCTGTTATCGGGATTTTGGTGCTATTATCGTGGTTTCGGTGTTGTGATCTGGGTGCTTGTGTTGTTATCCGTGTTTTGGTGCTGTTACCCGTGTTTTGGGTCTGTTATCATGGTTTTGGTGTTGTTATCGGTGTGCTGGTCTTGTTTTCGGTTGTTGGTGTTGTTATCGGGAGCTTGGTGCTGTTATCAGTGTTGCGGTGCTGTTATCAGTGTTTTGGTGCTGTTTTCGGGGCTTTGGTTCTGTTATCAGGGTTTTGGTGCTGCTATCGGTGCTTTGTTGCGGTTATCGGGATTTTGGTGCTGTTATCGGGGCTTTGGTGTTGTGATCTGGGTGTTTGTGCGGTTATCAGGGTTGGTGTTGTTATCAGGATTTTTGTGCTGTTATCGTGGCTTTGGTGTGATCTGGGTGTTTGTGCTGTTATCCGTGTTTTGGTGCTGTTGCCCATGTTTTGGGGCTGTTATCATGGTTTTGGTGCTGTTATGGGTGTGCCGGTGTTGTTATCGGGTGCTGGTGTTGTCACTGGGGTGTTGGTGTTGTTCTCGGAGTTTTGGTGATGTTATTGGTGTTTTCGTGCTGTTATCGGGATTTTGGTGCTGTTATCGGGGCTTTGGTGTTGTGATCTGGGTGTTTGTTCTGTTATCAGGGTTTTTGTGCTGTTATCGGGATTTTCATGCTCTTATCATAGTTTTGTTGTTGTGATCGGCGTGTTTGTCCTGTAATTGGTTGTTTTGGTGCTGTTATCGGTGTTTTAGTGCTGTTATCATGGTTGTGGTGCTGTTACCGGTGTGTTGGTGTTGTTATTGGTGTGTTGCTGCTGCTATCGAGGTGTTGCTGTTGTTAACAGGATCTTGGTGTTGTTATCGGGGTTTTGGTGCTGTTATCGGGATGTTGGTGCTGTTATTGGGGTTTTGGTGTTGTGATCTGTGTGTCTGTTTTGTTAACAATGTTTTGGTGTTGTTATCAGTGTGTTGGTGCTGTTACTGGATTGTTACTGTTGTTATTGTTGTATTGGTGCTGTTAAATGAGTTTTGGTGCTGTTATCAGTGTTCTGGTGCTCTTATCGTTGTTTTGCTGATGTTATCGGGATTTTGGCACCGTTATTGTGGTTTTGCTGTTGTTATCAGCGTGTTGGTGCTCTTATCCGTGTTGTGGTGCTGTTATCAGGGTTTTGGTGCTTTTTTCGGGGTGCTTGTGCTGTTATCGGTGTTTTGCTGCTGTCATCGGTGTTTTGGTGCTGTTATCATGGTTTTGGTACTGTTTTCGGTGTTTTGGTGTTGCGATCGGTGTGTTTGTTTTTTATCAGCGTGTTGGTGCTGTTATTGTTATTTTGGTGCTGTTATCGGGCTTTTGGTGCTATTATCGTGGTTTCGGTGTTGTGATCTGGGTGTTTGTGTTGTTATCCGTGTTTTGGTGCTGTTACCCGTGTTTTGGGGCTCTTACCATGGTTTTGGTGTTGTTATCGGTGTGCTGGTCTTGTTTTCGGTTGTTGGTGTTGTTATCGGGAGCTTGGTGCTGTTATCAGTGTTGCGGTGCTGTTATCAGTGTTTTGGTGCTGTTTTCGGGGCTTTGGTTCTGTTATCAGGGTTTTGGTGCTGCTATCGGTGCTTTGTTGCAGTTATCGGATTTTGGTGCTGTTATCGGGGCTTTGGTGTTGTGATCTGGGTGTTTGTGCGGTTATCAGGGTTGGTGTTGTTATCAGGATTTTTGTGCTGTTATCGTGGCTTTGGTGTGATCTGGGTGTTTGTGCTGTTATCCGTGTTTTGGTGCTGTTGCGCGTGTTTTGGGGCTGTTATCATGGTTTTGGTGCTGTTATGGGTGTGCCGGTGTTGTTATCGGGTGCTGGTGTTGTCACTGGGGTGTTGGTGTTGTTCTCGGAGTTTGGTGATGTTATTGGTGTTTTCGTGCTGTTATCGGGATTTTGGTGCTGCTATCGGGGCTTTGGTGTTGTGATCTGGGTGTTTGTTCTGTTATCAGGGTTTTTGTGCTGTTATCGGGATTTTCATGCTCTTATCATAGTTTTGTTGTTGTGATCGGCGTGTTTGTCCTGTAATTGGTTGTTTTGGTGCTGTTATCGGTGTTTTAGTGCTGTTATCATGGTTGTGGTGCTGTTACCGGTGTGTTGGTGTTGTTATTGGTGTGTTGCTGCTGCTATCGAGGTGTTGCTGTTGTTAACAGGATCTTGGTGTTGTTATCGGGGTTTTGGTGCTGTTATCGGGATGTTGGTGCTGTTATTGGGGTTTTGGTGTTGTGATCTGTGTGTCTGTTTTATTAACAATGTTTTGGTGTTGTTATCAGTGTGTTGGTGCTGTTACTGGGTTGTTACTGTTATTAATGTTGTATTGGTGCTGTTAAAGGAGTTTTGGTGCTGTTATCAGTGTTCTGGTGCTCTTATCGTTGTTTTGCTGATGTTATCGGGATTTTGGCACCGTTATTGTGGTTTTGGTGTTGTTAGCAGCGTGTTGGTGCTCTTATCCGTGTTGTGGTGCTGTTATCAGGGTTTTGGTGCTTTTTTCGGGGTGCTTGTGCTGTTATCGGTGTTTTGCTGCTGTCATCGGTGTTTTGGTGCTGTTATTGGGATGTTGGTGCTGTTATTGGGGTTTTGGTGTTGTGATCTGTGTGTCTGTTTTGTTAACAATGTTTTGGTGTTGTTATCAGTGTGTTGGTGCTGTTACTGGATTGTTGCTGTTGTTATTGTTGTATTGGTGCTGTTAAATGAGTTTTGGTGCTGTTATCAGTGTTCTGGTGCTCTTATCGTTGTTTTGCTGATGTTATCGGGATTTTGGCACCGTTATTGTGGTTTTGCTGTTGTTATCAGCGTGTTGGTGCTCTTCTCCGTGTTGTGGTGCTGTTATCAGGGTTTTGGTGCTTTTTTCGGGGTGCTTGTGCTGTTATCGGTGTTTTGCTGCTGTCATCGGTGTTTTTGGTGCTGTTATCATGGTTTTGGTACTGTTTTCGGTGTTTTGGTGTTGCGATCGGTGTGTTTGTTTTTTATCAGCGTGTTGGTGCTGTTATTGTTATTTTGGTGCTGTTATCGGGCTTTTGGTGCTATTATCGTGGTTTCGGTGTTGTGATCTGGGTGTTTGTGTTGTTATCCGTGTTTTGGTGCTGTTACCCGTGTTTTGGGGCTCTTACCATGGTTTTGGTGTTGTTATCGGTGTGCTGGTCTTGTTTTCGGTTGTTGGTGTTGTTATCGGGAGCTTGGTGCTGTTATCAGTGTTGCGGTGCTGTTATCAGTGTTTTGGTGCTGTTTTCGGGGCTTTGGTTCTGTTATCAGGGTTTTGGTGCTGCTATCGGTGCTTTGTTGCGGTTATCGGGATTTTGGTGCTGTTATCGGGCTTTGGTGTTGTGATCTGGGTGTTTGTGCTGTTATCAGGGTTTTGGTGTTGTTATCAGGATTTTTGTGCTGTTATCGTGGCTTTGGTGTGATCTGGGTGTTTGTGCTGTTATCCGTGTTTTGGTGCTGTTGCCCGTGTTTTGGGGCTGTTATCATGGTTTTGGTGCTGTTATGGGTGTGCCGGTGTTGTTATCGGGTGCTGGTGTTGTCACTGGGGTGTTGGTGTTGTTCTCGGAGTTTTGGTGATGTTATTGGTGTTTTCATGCTGTTATCGGGATTTTGGTGCTGTTATCGGGGCTTTGGTGTTGTGATCTGGGTGTTTGTTCTGTTATCAGGGTTTTGGTGCTGTTATCAGGATTTTGGTGCTGTTGTAGTGGTTTTGGTGTTGTGATCTGGGTTTTTGTGCTGTTATAGGGATTTTCATGCTCTTATCATAGTTTTGTTGTTGTGATCGGCGTGTTTGTCCTGTAATCGGTTGTTTTGGTGCTGTTATCGGTGTTTTAGTGCTGTTATCGGGATGTTGGTGCTGTTATTGCGGTTTTGGTGTTGTGATCTGTGTGTCTGTTTTGTTAACAATGTTTTGGTGTTGTTATCAGTGTGTTGGTGCTGTTACTGGGTTGTTACTGTTATAATTGTTGATTTGGTGTTGTTAAAGGAGTTTTGGTGCTGTTATCAGCGTGTTGGTGCTGTTATCGGTGTTGCGGTGCTGTTATCAGGGATTTGGTGCAATTATCTGGGTTTTGGTGCTCCTATCGTCGTTTTGGTGCTGTTATCGGGATTTTGGTGCTGTTGTAGTGGTTTTGGTGTTGTGATCTGGGTGTTTGTGCTGTTATCGGTGTTTTAGTGCTGTTTTCGGGGTTGTGGAGCTGTTATCATGGGTTTGGTGCTGTTATCGGTGTGTTGGTGTTTTGATCGGGTGTTGGTGTTGTTCGTGGGGTGTTGGAGTTGTTATCGGGGTGTTGTTGTTGGTATCGGTGTGTTGCCACTGTTATTGGGTTGTTGGTGTTCTAATCGGGCTCTTGGTGTTGTTATTGGGGTGTTGGTGTTTTGATTCAGATGTTGATTCTTATATGTGTGTTGGTGCTGTCATTGTGATGTTGGCACTGTTATTGGTGTGCTGGTGCTGTTATCGGGATTTTGGTGCTGTTAACGGGGTTTTGGTTTTGTTATCAGCTTGTCGGTGCTGTTATCGGTGTTTTGGTGTTGTTGTCGTGGCTTTGATGTTGTGATCTGGGTGTTTGTGTTGTTATCAGGGTTTTGGTGCTGTTATCGGGATATTGGTGTTGCTCTGATGGTCTTGGTGTTGTGATCGGTGTGTTAGTGACATTATCGGTGTTTTTGTGCTGTTATCGGGGGTTTGGTGCTGTCTTCGGTGTTTTGGTGATGTTATCAGGGTTGTAGTGCTGTTTTCTGTGTTCTGGTGATGTTATCGGAGTTTTGGTGTTGTGATCGGTGTTTTTATGTTGTTATCGTCGTGTTGCTGCTGTTATCGTGGTTTTGGTGTTGTGACCGGGGTGTTTGTGCTTTTATCGGTGTTTTGCTGCTGTTATCGGGGCTTTGCGGCTGTTATCATGGTTTTGTTGCTGTTCTGGGTGTGTTGGTGTTGTTCTCGGGGTGCTGGTGTTGTGATTCTGGTGTTGATGTTGTTAAATGTGTGTTGGTGCCGTCATCGGTGTTTTGGTGCTGTTATCGGGGTTTTGGTGCTGTTATCCGCATTTTGATGTTGTTACCGGGGTTTTCATGCGGTGTTCGGGTTGTTTGTGTTGTTATCAGCATTTTGGTGCTGCTATCGGGGTTTTGGTGCTGTTATCGGGATTTTGGTGCTGTTATCGGGGCTTTGGCGTTGTGATCTGTGTATTTGTTTTGTTATCAGGGTTTTGGTGCTGCTATCGGTGTTTTGGTGCTGTTATCGGGATTTTGGTGCTGTTATCATAGTTTTTGTGTTGTGACCGGGGTTTTGGTGCGGTGATCGGTTTGTTTGTATTGTTATCAGTGTTTTGCTGCTGCTATCAGGAGATTGGTGCTGTTATCGGCGCTTTGGTGTTGTGATCTTGGTATTTGTGTTGTTAACAGTGTTTTGGTGCTGTTATCGGTGTTTTGGTGCTGTTATAATGGTGTTGGTGTTGGTGTTGTGATCTTGGTGTTTGTGCTGTTATCCGTGTTTTGGTGCCATTACCCGTGTTTTGGGGCTGTTATCATGGTTTGGGTGCTGTTTTCGGTGTGGTGGTGTTGTTATTGGGTCGCTGGTGTTTTTACTGGTGTGTTTGTATTGTTATCGGAGTTTCGGTGCTGCTATCGGGGTTTTAGTGCTTTATCAGGGCTTTGATGTTGTGATCTGGATGTTTGTGTTGTTATCAGGCTTTTGGTGCTGTTCTCGAGATTTGGTGCTGTTATTGGGGCATTGTTGTAGTGATTTGTGTGTTTGTGTTGTTAACGATGTTTTGGTGTTGTTATCAGGGTGTTGATTTTGTTATCGGGGTGTTGATGCTGTTGCTGGGCTGTTACTGATATTATTGTTCTATTGGTTTTGTTAACTGGGTTTTGGTGTTGTTATCAGCGTGTTGGTGCTGTTATCAGTGTTCTGGTGCTCTTATCGTTGTTTTGGTGATGTTATCGGGATTTTGGCGCTGTTATTGTGGTTTTGGTGTTGTTATCAGCGTGTTGGTGCTCTTATCCGTGTTGCGTTGCTGTTATCAGGATTTTGGTGCTGTTTTCGGGGTGCTTGTGCTGTTTTCGGTGTTTTGCTGCTGTCATCGAGGTTTTGGTGCTGTTATCATGGTTTCGGTACTGTTTTCGGTGTTTTGGTGCTGTTATCAGGGTTTTGGTGCTGCTATCGGTGCTTTGTTGCGGTTATCGGGATTTTGGTGCTGTTATCGGGGCTTTGGTGTTGTGATCTGGGTGTTTGTGTGGTTATCAGGGTTGGTGTTGTTATCAGGATTTTTGTGCTGTTATCGTGGCTTTGGTGTGATCTGGGTGTTTGTGCTGTTATCCGTGTTTTGGTGCTGTTGCCCGTGTTTTGGGGCTGTTATCATGGTTTTGGTGCTGTTATGGGTGTGCCGGTGTTGTTATCGGGTGCTGGTGTTGTCACTGGGGTGTTGGTGTTGTTCTCGGAGTTTTGGTGATGTTATTGGTGTTTTCGTGCTGTTATCGGGATTTTGGTGCTGTTATCGGGGCTTTGGTGTTGTGATCTGGGTGTTTGTTCTGTTATCAGGGTTTTGGTGCTGTTATAGGGATTTTCATGCTCTTATCATAGTTTTGTTGTTGTGATCGGCGTGTTTGTCCTGTAATTGGTTGTTTTGGTGCTGTGATCGGTGTTTTAGTGCTGTTATCATGGTTGTGGTGCTGTTACCAGTGTGTTGGTGTTGTTATTGGTGTGTTGCTGCTGCTATCGAGGTGTTGCTGTTGTTAACAGGATCTTGGTGTTGTTATCGGGGTTTTGGTGCTGTTATCGGGATGTTGGTGCTGTTATTGGGGTTTTGGTGTTGTGATCTGTGTGTCTGTTTTGTTAACAATGTTTTGGTGTTGTTATCAGTGTGTTGGTGCTGTTACTGGGTTGTTACTGTTATTATTGTTGTATTGGTGTTGTTAAAGGAGTTTTGGTGCTGTTATCAGTGTTCTGGTGCTCTTATCGTTGTTTTGCTGATGTTATCGGATTTTGGCGCCGTTATTATGGTTTTGGTGTTGTTATCAGCGTGTTGGTGCTCTTATCCGTGTTGTGGTGCTGTTATCAGTGTTTTGGTGCTGTTTTCGGGGTGCTTGTGCTGTTATCGGTGTTTTGCTGCTGTCATCGGTGTTTTGGTGCTGTTATCATGGTTTTGGTACTGTTTTCGGTGTTTTGGTGTTGCGATCGGTGTGTTTGTTTTTTATCAGCGTGTTGGTGCTGTTATTGGTATTTTGGTGCTGTTATCGGGATTTTGGTGCTACTATCGTGGTTTTGGTGTTGTGATCTGGGTGTTTGTGTTGTTATCCGTGTTTTGGTGCTGTTACCCGTGTTTGGGGGCTCTTACCATGGTTTTGGTGCTGTTATCGATGTGCTGGAGTTGTTTTCGGTTGTTGGTGTTGTTATCGGGAGCTTGGTGCTGTTATCAGTGTTGCGGTGCTGTTATCAGTGTTTTGGTGCTGTTTTCGGGGCTTTGGTTCTGTTATCAGGGTTTTGGTGCTGCTATCGGTGCTTTGTTGCAGTTATCGGGATTTTGGTGCTGTTATCGGGGCTTTGGTGTTGTGATCTGGGTGTTTGTGCTGTTATCAGGGTTTTGGTGTTGTTATCAGGATTTTTGTGCTGTTATCGTGGCTTTGGTGTGATCTGGGTGTTTGTGCTGTTATCCGTGTTTTGGTGCTGTTGCCCGTGTTTTGGGGCTGTTATCATGGTTTTGGTGCTGTTATGGGTGTGCCGGTGTTGTTATCGGGTGCTGGTGTTGTCACTGGGGTGTTGGTGTTGTTCTCGGAGTTTTGGTGATGTTATTGGTGTTTTCGTGCTGTTATCGGGATTTTGGTGCTGTTATCGGGGCTTTGGTGTTGTGATCTGGGTGTTTGTTCTGTTATCAGGGTTTTGGTGCTGTTATAGGGATTTTCATGCTCTTATCATAGTTTTGTTGTTGTGATCGGCGTGTTTGTCCTGTAATTGGTTGTTTTGGTGCTGTGATCGGTGTTTTAGTGCTGTTATCATGGTTGTGGTGCTGTTACCAGTGTGTTGGTGTTGTTATTGGTGTGTTGCTGCTGCTATCGAGGTGTTGCTGTTGTTAACAGGATCTTGGTGTTGTTATCGGGGTTTTGGTGCTGTTATCGGGATGTTGGTGCTGTTATTGGGGTTTTGGTGTTGTGATCTGTGTGTCTGTTTTGTTAACAATGTTTTGGTGTTGTTATCAGTGTGTTGGTGCTGTTACTGGGTTGTTACTGTTATTATTGTTGTATTGGTGTTGTTAAAGGAGTTTTGGTGCTGTTATCAGTGTTCTGGTGCTCTTATCGTTGTTTTGCTGATGTTATCGGGATTTGGCGCCGTTATTATGGTTTTGGTGTTGTTATCAGCGTGTTGGTGCTCTTATCCGTGTTGTGGTGCTGTTATCAGTGTTTTGGTGCTGTTTTCGGGGTGCTTGTGCTGTTATCGGTGTTTTGCTGCTGTCATCGGTGTTTTGGTGCTGTTATCATGGTTTTGGTACTGTTTTCGGTGTTTTGGTGTTGCGATCGGTGTGTTTGTTTTTTATCAGCGT
>JANJGN010004425.1:0-33426 GCA_026770705.1 Isurus oxyrinchus | reverse complement strand
CAAACAAGCAGTGATAGAAGCAGATCATCAAAAGATGTCAGTAACAATGGTGCAAAAGAACACATAGGTGTTAAAGTTTAAAGTTGGTGATATTATCTAAACGAATGTGCTAATTAAGAATGGATGGTAGGGCACTCAAGGTACAGCTCTAGTGGGGGTGGGGGGAGCATAAAGGATTTTAAAATATTTAAAAATAATGGAAATAGGTGGGAAAAGAAAAATCTATAAAATTTATAGGGAAAAAAAGGGGGGAAAAAAGGGGGGAAACAGAAAGGGGGTGGGGGATGGGGGAGGGAGCTCACGACCTAAAGTTATTGAATTCAATATTCAGACCGGAAGGCTGTAAGGTGCCTAGTCGGAAGATGAGGTGTTGTTCCTCCAGTTTGCGTTGGGCTTCACTGGAACAATGCAGTAAGCCAAGGACAGACATGTGGGCAAGAGAGCAGGGGTGGAGTGTTAAAATGGCAAGCCACAGGGAGGTTTGGGTCATTCTTGCGGACAGACCGCAGGTGTGTTCTGCAAAGCGGTCGCCCAGTTTACGTTTGGTCTCTCCAATGTAGAGGAGACCACATTGGGAGCAACGAATGCAGTAGACTAAGTTGGGGGAAATGCAAGTGAAATGCTGCTTCACTTGAAAGGAATGTTTGGGCCCTTGGACGGTGAGGAGAGAGGAAGTGAAGGGGCAGGTGTTACATCTTTTGCGTGGGCATGGGGTGGTGCCATAGGAGGGGGTTGAGGAGTAGGGGGTGATGGAGGAGTGGACCAGGGTGTCCCGGAGGGAGCGATCCCTACGGAATGCCGATAAGGGGGGTGAAGGGAAGATGTGTTTGGTGGTGGCATCATGCTGGAGTTGGCGGAAATGGCGGAGGATGATCCTTTGAATGCGGAGGCTGGTGGGGTGATAAGTGAGGACAAGGGGGACCCTATCATGTTTCTGGGAGGGAGGAGAAGGCGTGAGGGCGGATGCGCGGGAGATGGGCCGGACACGGTTGAGGGCCCTGTCAACGACCGTGGGTGGAAAACCTCGGTTAAGGAAGAAGGAGGACATGTCAGAGGAACCGTTTTTGAAGGTAGCATCATCGGAACAGATGCGACGAAGGCGAAGGAACTGGGAGAATGGGATGGAGTCCTTACAGGAAGCGGGGTGTGTGAGGAGCTGTAGTCGAGGTAGCTGTGGGAGTCGGTGGGTTTGTAGTGGATATTGGTGGACAGTCTATCACCAGAGATTGAGACAGAGAGGTCAAGGAAGGGAAGGGAAGTGTCAGAGATGGACCACGTGAAAATGATGGAGGGGTGGAGATTGGAAGCAAAATTAATAAATTTTTCCAAGTCCCGACGAGAGCATGAAGCAGCACCGAAGTAATCATCGATGTACCGGAGAAAAAGTTGTGGAAGGGGGCCGGGGTAGGACTGCAACAAGGAATGTTCCACATATCCCATAAAGAGACAGGCATAGCTGGGGCCCATGCGGGTACCCATAGCCACACCTTTTATTTGGAGAAAATGAGAGGAGCTGAAGGAGAAATTGTTCAACGTGAGACGTTTTCTCTTTCTCTCAACTGCTAGAGGAACGCAAGCTCCAACAACTCATCGACACCAACACCCATCTAGGACCCTCCACCCCAGCCTGTCCCTCCGTCCCCACCCCATCTTCCAATCCCAGCCCCAGCCATGTATTCACTATACCCCCTGACCTTCCCCTCTCCGATGCTGAACATTCAGTGCTCAGCAAAGGACTTAGTTTCATACCCTTACGCCCCTCACCTCAATGAATTTCGGGCTCGGCATGATGCTGAACTCTTCTTTCGCCGTCTTCGTCTCCGGGCTCACTTCTTTGGGCAGGAGTCCCTCTCCCAGTTCAACAGATCCTTTTACCCTCTCCAATATTCTCCCTCCACCTGACCCCTCCCTCTGGATTCTTACCTTCTCTGATCTTTTCATTGAGAACTGTCGGCGCGACATTAGTCGTCTCAATTTCTCTGCTCCTCTCACCCATTCTAACCTGTCTCTCTCTGAACTTACTGCACTCCATTCTCTCAGGTCCAACCCTGACATTGTCATCAAACCCGCTGACAAGGGTGGTGCTGTTGTTGTCTGGCGCACTGACCTCTACCTCGCGGAGGCTGAGCGTCAACTCGCAGACACTTCCTCCTACCTCTCCCTGGACCCATGACCCCACCACTGAACATCAAGCCATTGTTTCCAGGACTGTCACTGACCTCATCTCCTCTGGGGATCTCCCTCCCACAGCTTCCAACCTGATAGTCGCCCAACCTCGGACGGCCCGCTTCTATCTCCTACCCAAAATCCACAAACAGAACTGCTCTGGTAGACCGATCGTCTCAGCTTGCTCCTGCCCCCACAGAACTCATTTCTCGTTATCTTGACTCCCTTCTCTCTCCCCTTGTCCAGTCCCTTCCCACCTACATCCGTGATTCCTCTGACACCTTACGTCACATCAACAATTTCCAGTTCCCTGGCTCCAACCGCTTCCTCTTCACCATGGACGTCCAATCCCTCTACACCTCCATCCCCCCACCAGGATGGTCTGAGGGCCTTAGCTTCTTCCTCAAACAGAGGCCCGAACAATCCCCATCCACCACTACTCTCCTCCGTCTGGCTGAACTTGTTCTCACGTTGAACAATTTCTCCTTCAACTCCTCTCACTTTCTCCAAATAAAAGGTGTGGCTATGGGTACCCGCATGGGCCCCAGCTATGCCTGTCTCTTTATGGGATTTGTGGAACATTCCTTGTTGCAGTCCTACCCCGGCCCCCTTCCACAACTTTTTCTCCGGTACATCGATGATTACTTCGGTGCTGCTTCATGCTCTCGTCGGGACTTGGAAAAATTTATTAATTTTGCTTCCAATCTCCACCCCTCCATCATTTTCACGTGGTCCATCTCTGACACTTCCCTTCCCTTCCTTGACCTCTCTGTCTCAATCTCTGGGTGATAGACTGTCCACCAATATCCACTACAAACCCACCGACTCCCACAGCTACCTCGACTACAGCTCCTCACACCCCCGCTTCCTGTAAGGACTCCATCCCATTCTCCCAGTTCCTTCGCCCTTCGTCGCATCTGTTCCGATGATGCTACCTTCAAAACGGTTCCTCTGACATGTCCTCCTTCTTCCTTAACCGAGGTTTTCCACCCACGGTCGTTGACAGGGCCCTCAACCGTTGTCCGGCCCATCTCCCGCGCATCCGCCCTCACGCCTTCTCCTCCCTCCCAGAAACATGATAGGGTCCCCCTTGTCCTCACTTATCACCCCACCAGCCTCCGCATTCAAAGGATCATCCTCCGCCATTTCCGCCAACTCCAGCATGATGCCACCACCAAAACACATCTTCCCTTCACCCCCCTTATCGGCATTCCGTAGGGATCGCTCCCTCCGGGACACCCTGGTCCACTCCTCCATCACCCCTACTCCTCAACCCCCTCCTATGGCACCACCCCATGCCCACGCAAAAGATGTAACACCTGCCCCTTCACTTCCTCTCTCCTCACCGTCCAAGGGCCCAAACATTCCTTTCAAGTGAAGCAGCATTTCACTTGCATTTCCCCCAACTTAGTCTACTGCATTCGTTGCTCCCAATGTGGTCTCCTCTACATTGGAGAGACCCAAACGTAAACTGGGCGACCGCTTTGCAGAACACCTGCGGTCTGTCCGCAAGAATGACCCAAACCTCCCTGTGGCTTGCCATTTTAACACTCCACCCCTGCTCTCTTGCCCACATGTCTGTCCTTGGCTTACTGCATTGTTCCAGTGAAGCCCAACGCAAACTGGAGGAACAACACCTCATCTTCCGACTAGGCACCTTACAGCCTTCCGGTCTGAATATTGAATTCAATAACTTTAGGTCGTGAGCTCCCTCCCCCATCCCCCACCCCCTTTCTGTTTCCCCCCTTTTTTCCCCCTTTTTTTCCCTATAAATTTTATAGATTTTTTCTTTTCCCACCTATTTCCATTATTTTTAAATATTTTAAAATCCTTTATGCTCCCCCCACCCCCACTAGAGCTGTACCTTGAGTGCCCTACCATCCATTCTTAATTAGCACATTCGTTTAGATAATATCACCAACTTTAACTTTAACACCTATGTGTTCTTTTGCACCATTGTTACTGACATCTTTTGATGATCTGCTTCTATCACTGCTTGTTTGTCTACACAAGCACCTCTGTCTCTCTCTCTCTCTCCTTCCCCCCCCCCCCCCCCCCCCCCCCCACACACCTTAAACCAGCTTATATTTCAACTCTTTCCTGGACTCGAAATCAAGTTCTGTCGAAGGGTCATGAGGACTCGAAACGTCAACTCTTTTCTTCTCCGCCGATGCTGCCAGACCTACTGAGTTTTTTCCAGGTAATTCTGTTTTTGTTTTAGATTTCCAGCATCCGCAGTTTTCTTTGTTTTCAACTTCGTGTCTGAGGTCTGTGTGAGTGTGTGAGTGTGTCTGTGTGAGTGTGTCTGAGTCTGTGTGAGTGTGGAGTGTGTGTTTCTGTGTGTGTGTCTGTGTGAGTGTGTCTGTGTGCATGTCTGTGTGAGTGTGTCTGTGTGAGTGTGTGTGTCTGTGTGTGTCTATGTGTATGTGTGTGTGTGTGTCTGTCTATGTGTGTCTGTGCGAGTGTGTGTGAGAGTGTGTGTGTGTGTCTGTGTGTATGTCTGTGTGTGTGTCTGTGTGAGTGTGTCTGTATGAGTGTGAGTGTGTGAGTGTGAGTGTGTGTGTGTGAGTGTGAGTGTGTATGAGAATGTGTGTGTGAGTGTGTCTGTGTGAGTATGTCTGTGTATGTGTCTGTGTGAGTGTGTCTGCTGTGAGCGTGAGTGTGTGTGAGAATGTGTGTGTGTGTGTCTGTGTGTATGTCCGTGTGTGTGTCTGAGAGTGTGTCTGTGCGAGTGTGTGTGAGATTGTGTCTGTGTGTATGTCTGTGTGTGTGTCTCTGTGAGTGTCTGTGTGTGTGTGTCTGTGGTGAGTGTGTCTGTCTGAGTGAGAGTGTGTGTGAGAGTGTGTGTGTGTGTGTCTTCGAGTGTATCTTTGTGAGTGTGTCTGTGTGAGTGTGTCTGTGTGTTTGTGGTGAGTGTGTGTGTGGAGAGTGTGTGTGAGAGTGTGTCTGTGTGAGTGTGTCTGTGTGAGAGAGTGTGTCTGTGTGTGTCTGCTTGTGTGTCTGTGTGTGTGCCTGTGTGAGTGTGTGAGTGTGTCTGTGTGAGTGTGTCTGAGTCTGTGTGAGTGTGTGAGTGTGTGTGTCTGTGTGTCTGTGTGTGTGTCTGTGTGAGTGTGTCTGTGTGAGTGTATGTGTGTGAGTGTATGTGTGTGTGTGTGTGTCTATGTGTATGTGTGTGTGTGTCTGTGTGTATGTCTGTGTGTGTGTGTCTGAGAGTGTGTCTGTGCGAGTGTGTGTGAGAGTGTGTGTGTGTGTGTGTGTCTGTGTGAGTGTGTCTGTGTGTATGTCTGTGTGTGTGTCTGTGTGAGTGTGTCTGTGTGAGTGAGAGTGTGTGTGAGAGTGTGTGTGTGTGTCTGTGTGAGTGTGTCTCGGTGTGTCTGTGTGAATGTGTCTGTGTGAATGTGAGTGTGTGTGAGAGTGTGTCTGTGTGTGTGTCTTTGTGAGTGTGTGAGTGTGTGTGAGTGTGTCTGTGTGAGTGTGTCTCTGTGTGTCTGTGTGAATGTGTCTGTGTGAGTGTGAGTGTGTGTGAGAGTGTGTCTATGAGTGTGTTTGAGTGTGAGTGTATGAATGTGTCTGTGAGTGTGTGTCTGTGTGAGTGTGTGTGAGCATGTCTGAGTGAATGTGTCTGAGTGAGAGAGTGTGTCTGAGTGAGAGAGTGTGTCTGTGTGGAGTGTGTCTGTGAGTGTGGTGTGTGAGAGTGTGTGTGAGTGTGTCTGTGTGAGTGTGTCTGTGTGAGTGTGTGAGTGTGTCTGTGTGAGTGTGCCTGAGTCTGTTTGAGTGTGTGAGTGTGTGTGTCTGTGTGTCTGTGTGAGTGTGTCTGTGTGAGTGTGTGTGTGTGTGTGAGTGTGTCTGTGTGAGTGTGTGTGTGTGTGTCTATGTGTATGTGTGTGTGTGTCTGTGTGTGTATGTCTGTGTGTGTGTGTCTGAGAGTGTGTCTGTGCGAGTGTGTGTGAGAGTGTGTGTGTGTGTGTCTGTGTGAGTGTGTCTGTGTGAGTGAGAGTGTGTGTGAGAGTGTGTGTGTGTGTGTGTCTGTGTGAGTGTGTCTCTGTGTGTCTGTGTGAATGTGTCTGTGTGAGTGTGAGTGTGTGTGAGAGTATGTCTGTGTGTGTGTGTCTTTGTGAGTGTGTGAGTGTGTGTGAGTGTGTCTGTGTGAGTGTGTCTCTGTGTGTCTGTGTGAATGTGTCTGTGTGTGTGAGAGTGTGTGTGTGAGAGTGTGTGTGTGAGAGTGTGTGTGTGAGTGTGTGTGTCTGTGTGAGAGTGTCTGTGTGTGTGAGAGTGTGTGTGTGAGAGTGTGTGTGTGAGAGTGTGTGTGTGAGTGTGTGTGTCTGTGTGAGAGTGTCTGTGTGAGTGTGAGAGTGGTGTGTGAGTGTCTGTGTGAGTGTGTGCGTGAGTTTGTGTCTGTGTAAGTGTGTTTCTGTGTGAGTGTGTGTCTGTGTGAGTGTGACTGTGTGAGTGTGTCTGTGTGAGTGTGTCTGTGTGAGTGTGAGTGTGTCTGTGTGAGTGTGTCTGTGTGAGTGTGTTTGTGTGAGTGTGTGTGTGTGAGTGTGCCTGTATGAGTGTGTCTGTGTGTATGTCTGTGTGTGGGTCTGTGTGAGTGTGTCTGTGTGTATGTCTGTGTGAGTGCATATGTGTGTCTGTGTGAGTGTGTCTGTGTGAAGTGTGTCTGTGTGAGTGTGTCTGTGTGAGTGTGAGAGTGTCTGTGTGAGTGTGTCTGTGTGAGTGTGTGTGTGTGAGTGTGCCTGTGTGAGTGTGTCTGTGTGTATGTCTGTGTGTGGGTCTGTGTGAGTGTGTCTGTGTGTATGTCCGTGTGAGTGCGTATGTGTGTCTGTGTGAGTGTGTCTGTGTGAGTGTGTCTGTGTGTATGTCTGTGTGAGTGTGTCTGTGAGTGTGAGTGTGTGTGAGAATGTGTGTGTGGTGTCTGAGAGTGTGTCTGTGCGAGTGTGTGTGAGATTGTGTGTGTGAGTGTATCTGTGTGTATGTCTGAGTGTATGTCTGTGTGTGTGTCTGTGAGAGTGTGTCTGTGTGTGTGTGTGTGTGAGTGAGAGTGTGTGTGAGAGTGTGTGTGGTGTGTGTCTGCGAGTGTGTCTGTGTGAGTGTGTCTGTGTGTGTGTGTCTGTGTGAGTGTGTCTGTGTGAGTGTGTCTGTGTGACTGTATCTGTGTGACTGTATCTGTGTGAGTGTGTCTGTGTGTGAGTGTGTGTGTGAGTGTGTCTGTGTGAGTGTATCTGTGTGAGTGTGTCTCTGTGTGTCTGTGTGAGTGTCTGTGTGAGTGTGAGTGTGTGTGAGAGTGTGTCTGTGAGTGTGAGTGTTTGAGTGTGAGTGTATGAGTGTGTCTGTGAGTGTGTGTCTGTGTGAGTGTGTGAGTGTGTCTGAGGTCTGTGTGAGTGTGTGAGAGTGTGTGTGTGTGTGTCTGTGTGTCTGTGTGTGTGTCTGTGTGAGTGTGAGAGTGTCTGTGTGCGTGTCTGTGTGCGTGTCTGTGTGAGTGTGTGAGTGTGTGTGTGAGTGTGTGTGAGTGTGTGTGAGAGTGTGTGTGTGTGTGTGTCTGTGTGTATATCTGTGTGAGTGTGTCTGTGTGTGTGTGTCTGTGTGAGTGTGCCTGTGTGAGTGAGAGTGTGTGTGAGTGTGTGTGTGAGTGTGTGTGTGAGTGTGTGTGAGAGTGTGTGGTGTGTGTGTGTCTGTGTGTATATCTGTGTGAGTGTGTCTGTGTGAGTGTGCCTGTGTGAGTGTGCCTGTGTGAGGTGAGAGTGTGTGTGAGTGTGTGTGTGAGTGTGTGTGTGAGTGTGTCTGTGTCTGTCTGTGTGAGTGTGTCTGTGTGATTGTGTGTGTGAGAGTGTGTCTGTGAGTGTGAGTGTTTGAGTGTGAGTGTATGAGTGTGTCTGTGTGAGTGTGGTCTCTGTGTGTGTCTGTGTGAGTGTGCCTGTGTGAGTGAGAGTGTGTGTGAGTGTGTGTGTGAGTGTGTCTGTGTGAGTGTGTCTGTGTGATTGTGAATGTGTGTGAGAGTGTGTCTGTGAGTGTCAATGTTTGAGTGTGAGTGTATGAGTGTGTCTGTGTGAGTGTGTCTGTGTGAGTGTGTCTGTGTGAGTGTGTGTGAGTATGTCTGAGTCAATGTGTCTGAGTGAATGTGTCTGAGTGAGTGTGTCTCTCTGTGTGAGTGTGTCTGTGTGTGAGTGTGTCTGTATGTGAGAGTGTGTGTGAGAGTGTGTCTGTGTGAGTGTGTCTGTGTGAGTGTGTCTGTGTGAGTGTGTGTGTGAGAGTGTGTGTGAGAGTGTGTCTGTGTGAGTGTGTCTGTGTGTGTGTGTGTCCGTTTGTGTGTCTGTTTGTGAGTGTGTCTGTGTGTGTGTCTGAGTCTGTGTGAGTGTGTGAGAGTGAGTGTCTGTGTGTCTGTGTGTGTGTCTGTGTGAGTGTGAGAGTGTGTCTGTGTGTGTGTCTGTGTGTGTGTCTGTGTGTGTGTCTGTGTGAGTGTGTGTGTGAGTGTGTGTGTGAGTGTGTGTGTGTGTGTTCGTGAGTGTGTGTGAGTGTGTGTGTGAGGGTGTCTGTGTGAGTGTGTGAGTGTGTCTGTGTGAGTGTGTGTGTGAGAGTGTGTCTGTGTGAGTGTGTCTGTGTGAGAGAGTGTCTGAGAGTGTGTGTGAGTGTGTGTGTGTGTGTGTGTGAGTGTGTCAGTGTGAGTGTGCCTGTGTGTATGTCTGTGTGAGTGTGTCTGTGTGTGTGTGTGTCTGTCTGTATGTCTGTGTGTCTGTGTCTGTGTGAGTGTGTTTGTGTGTGTGAGAGTGTGTGTGTGAGAGTTTGTGTGTGAGTGTGTGTGTCTGTGTGAGAGTGTCTGTGTGAGTGTGAGAGTGTGTGTGAGTGTCTGTGTGAGTGTGTGTGTGAGTTTGTGTCTGTGTGAGTGTGTTTCTGTGTGAGTGTGTGTCTGTGTGAGTGTGACTGTGTGAGTGTGTCTGTGTGAGTGTGTCTGTGTGAGTGTGTCTGTGTGAGTGTGAGTGAGCATGTCTGAGTGAATGTGTCTGAGTGAGAGAGTGTGTCTGAGTGAGAGAGTGTGTCTGTGTGAGTGTGTGTGTGAGTGTGTGTGTGAGTGTGTCTGTGTGAGTGTGTCTGTGTGAGTGTGTGAGTGTGTCTGTGTGAGTGTGCCTGAGTCTGTTTGAGTGTGTGAGTGTGTGTGTCTGTGTGTCTGTGTGAGTGTGTCTGTGTGAGTGTGTGTGTGTGTGTGAGTGTGTCTGTGTGAGTGTGTGTGGTGTGTGTGTCTATGTGTATGTGTGTGTGTGTCTGTGTGTGTATGTCTGTGTGTGTGTGTCTGAGAGTGTGTCTGTGCGAGTGTGTGTGAGAGTGTGTGTGTGTGTGTCTGTGTGAGTGTGTCTGTGTGAGTGAGAGTGTGTGTGAGAGTGTGTGTGTGTGTCTGTGTGTGTGTCTCTGTGTGTCTGTGTGAATGTGTCTGTGTGAGTGTGAGTGTGTGTGAGAGTATGTCTGTGTGTGTGTCTTTGTGAGTGTGTGAGTGTGTCTGTGTGAGTGTGTCTCTGTGTGTCTGTGTGAATGTGTCTGTGTGAGTGTGAGTGTGAGTGTGTGTGAGAGTGTGTGTGTGAGAGTGTGTGTGTGAGTGTGTGTGTCTGTGTGAGAGTGTCTGTGTGTGTGAGAGTGTGTGTGTGAGAGTGTGTGTGTGAGTGTGTGTGTCTGTGTGAGAGTGTCTGTGTGTGTGAGAGTGTGTGTGTGAGAGTGTGTGTGTGAGTGTGTGTGTCTGTGTGAGAGTGTCTGTGTGTGTGAGAGTGTGTGTGTGAGAGTGTGTGTGTGAGTGTGTGTGTCTGTGTGAGAGTGTCTGTGTGAGTGTGAGAGTGTGTGTGAGTGTCTGTGTGAGTGTGTGTGTGAGTTTGTGTCTGTGTAAGTGTGTTTCTGTGTGAGTGTGTGTCTGTGTGAGTGTGACTGTGTGAGTGTGTCTGTGTGAGTGTGTCTGTGTGAGTGTGAGTGTGTCTGTGTGAGTGTGTCTGTGTGAGTGTGTTTGTGTGAGTGTGTGTGTGTGAGTGTGCCTGTGTGAGTGTGTCTGTGTGTATGTCTGTGTGTGGGTCTGTGTGAGTGTGTCTGTGTGTATGTCTGTGTGAGTGCATATGTGTGTCTGTGTGAGTGTGTCTGTGTGAGTGTGTCTGTGTGAGTGTGAGAGTGTCTGTGTGAGTGTGTCTGTGTGAGTGTGTGTGTGTGAGTGTGCCTGTGTGAGTATGTCTGTGTGTATGTCTGTGTGTGGGTCTGTGTGAGTGTGTCTGTGTGTATGTCCGTGTGAGTGCGTATGTGTGTCTGTGTGAGTGTGTCTGTGTGAGTGTGTCTGTGTGTATGTCTGTGTGAGTGTGTCTGTGAGTGTGAGTGTGTGTGAGAATGTGTGTGTGTGTCTGAGAGTGTGTCTGTGCGAGTGTGTGTGAGATTGTGTGTGTGAGTGTATCTGTGTGTATGTCTGAGTGTATGTCTGTGTGTGTGTCTGTGAGAGTGTGTCTGTGTGTGTGTCTGTGTGAGTGAGAGTGTGTGTGAGAGTGTGTGTGTGTGTGTCTGCGAGTGTGTCTGTGTGAGTGTGTCTGTGTGTGTGTGTCTGTGTGAGTGTGTCTGTGTGAGTGTGTCTGTGTGACTGTATCTGTGTGAGTGTGTCTGTGTGTGTGTCTGTGTGTGTGAGTGTGTGTGTGAGTGTGTCTGTGTGAGTGTGTCTGTGTGAGTGTGTCTCTGTGTGTCTGTGTGAGTGTGTCTGTGTGAGTGTGAGTGTGTGTGAGAGTGTGTCTGTGAGTGTGAGTGTTTGAGTGTGAGTATATGAGTGTGTCTGTGAGTGTGTGTCTGTGTGAGTGTGTGAGTGTGTCTGAGTCTGTGTGAGTGTGTGAGAGTGTGTGTGTGTGTGTGTCTGTGTGTCTGTGTGTGTGTCTGTGTGAGTGTGAGAGTGTCTGTGTGCGTGTCTGTGTGAGTGTGTGAGTGTGTGTGTGAGTGTGTGTGAGTGTGTGTGAGAGTGTGTGTGTGTGTGTGTCTGTGTGTATATCTGTGTGAGTGTGTCTGTGTGTGTGTGTCTGTGTGAGTGTGCCTGTGTGAGTGAGAGTGTGTGTGAGTGTGTGTGTGAGTGTGTGTGAGAGTGTGTGTGTGTGTGTGTCTGTGTGTATATCTGTGTGAGTGTGTCTGTGTGTGTGTGTCTGTGTGAGTGTGCCTGTGTGAGTGAGAGTGTGTGTGAGTGTGTGTGTGAGTGTGTGTGTGAGTGTGTCTGTGTCTGTCTGTGTGAGTGTGTCTGTGTGATTGTGTGTGTGAGAGTGTGTCTGTGAGTGTGAGTGTTTGAGTGTGAGTGTATGAGTGTGTCTGTGTGAGTGTGTCTCTGTGTGTGTCTGTGTGAGTGTGCCTGTGTGAGTGAGTGTGTGTGTGAGTGTGTGTGTGAGTGTGTCTGTGTGAGTGTGTCTGTGTGATTGTGAATGTGTGTGAGAGTGTGTCTGTGAGTGTCAATGTTTGAGTGTGAGTGTATGAGTGTGTCTGTGTGAGTGTGTCTGTGTGAGTGTGTCTGTGTGAGTGAGTGTGAGTATGTCTGAGTCAATGTGTCTGAGTGAATGTGTCTGAGTGAGTGTGTCTCTCTGTGTGAGTGTGTCTGTGTGTGAGTGTGTCTGTATGTGAGAGTGTGTTTGTGAGTGTGTGAGAGTGTGTCTGTGTGAGAGTGTGTCTGTGTGAGTGTGTCTGTGTGAGTGTGTCTGTGTGAGTGTGTGTGTGAGAGTGTGTCTGTGTGAGTGTGTCTGTGTGTGTGTGTGTCCGTTTGTGTGTCTGTTTGTGAGTGTGTCTGTGTGTGTGTCTGAGTCTGTGTGAGTGTGTGAGAGTGAGTGTCTGTGTGTCTGTGTGTGTGTCTGTGTGAGTGTGAGAGTGTGTCTGTGTGTGTGTCTGTGTGTGTGTCTGTGTGAGTGTGTGTGTGAGTGTGTGTGTGTGTGTGTTCGTGAGTGTGTGTGAGTGTGTGTGTGAGGGTGTCTGTGTGAGTGTGTGAGTGTGTCTGTGTGAGTGTGTGTGTGAGAGTGTGTCTGTGTGAGTGTGTCTGTGTGAGAGAGTGTCTGAGAGTGTGTGTGAGTGTGTGTGTGTGTGTGAGTGTGTCAGTGTGAGTGTGAGTGTGTGAGTGTGAGTGTGTCTGTGTGAGTGTGTCTGTGTGAGTGTGCCTGTGTGTATGTCTGTGTGTGTGTCTGTGTGTGTGTGTGTCTGTCTGTATGTCTGTGTGTCTGTGTCTGTGTGAGTGTGTTTGTGTGTGTGAGAGTGTGTGTGTGAGAGTTTGTGTGTGAGTGTGTGTGTCTGTGTGAGAGTGTCTGTGTGAGTGTGAGAGTGTGTGTGAGTGTCTGTGTGAGTGTGTGTGTGAGTTTGTGTCTGTGTGAGTGTGAGAGTGTGTCTGTGTGTGTGTCTGTGTGTGTGTCTGTGTGTGTGTCTGTGTGAGTGTGTGTGTGAGTGTGTGTGTGTGTGTTCGTGAGTGTGTGTGAGTGTGTGTGTGAGGGTGTCTGTGTGAGTGTGTGAGTGTGTCTGTGTGAGTGTGTGTGTGAGAGTGTGTCTGTGTGAGTGTGTCTGTGTGAGAGAGTGTCTGAGAGTGTGTGTGAGTGTGTGTGTGTGTGTGAGTGTGTCAGTGTGAGTGTGCCTGTGTGTATGTCTGTGTGAGTGTGTCTGTGTGTGTGTGTGTCTGTCTGTATGTCTGTGTGTCTGTGTCTGTGTGAGTGTGTTTGTGTGTGTGAGAGTGTGTGTGTGAGAGTTTGTGTGTGAGTGTGTGTGTCTGTGTGAGAGTGTCTGTGTGAGTGTGAGAGTGTGTGTGAGTGTCTGTGTGAGTGTGTGTGTGAGTTTGTGTCTGTGTGAGTGTGTTTCTGTGTGAGTGTGTGTCTGTGTGAGTGTGACTGTGTGAGTGTGACTGTGTGAGTGTGACTGTGTGAGTGTGTCTGTGTGAGTGTGTCTGTGTGAGTGTGAGTGTCTGTGTGAGTGTGTCTGTGTGAGTGTGTATGTGTGAGTGTGCCTGTGTGAGTGTGCCTGTGTGAGTGTGTCTGTGTGTATGTCTGTGTGTGGGTTTGTGTGAGTGTGTCTGTGTGTATGTCTGTGTGAGTGCGTATGTGTGTCTGTGTGAGTGTGTCTGTGTGAGTGTGTCTGTGTGAGTGTGAGAGTGTCTGTGTGAGTGTGTCTGTGTGAGTGTGTGTGTGTGAGTGTGTCTGTGTGTATGTCTGTGTGTGGGTCTGTGTGAGTGTGTCTGTGTGTATGTCTGTGTGAGTGCGTATGTGTGTCTGTGTGAGTGTGTCTGTGTGAGTGTGTCTGTGAGTGTGAGTGTGTGTGAGAATGTGTGTGTGTGTTTGAGAGTGTGTCTGTGCAAGTGTGTGTGAGATTGTGTGTGTGAGTGTATCTGTGTGTATGTCTGTGTGTATGTCTGTGTGTATGTCTGTGTGTGTGTCTGTGTGTATGTCTGTGTGTGTGTCTGTGTGTGTGTCTGTGAGAGTGTGTCTGTGTGAGTGAGAGTGTGTGTGAGAGTGTGTGTCTGTGTGTCTGCGAGTGTGTCTGTGTGAGTGTGTCTGTGTGAGTGTGTCTGTGTGAGTGTGTCTGTGTGTGTGAGTGTATGTGTGAGTGTGTGTGTGAGTGTGTCTGTGTGAGTGTGTCTGTGTGAGTGTGTCTCTGTGTGTCTGTGTGAGTGTGTCTGTGTGAGTGTGAGTGTGTGTGAGAGTGTGTCAGTGAGTGTGAGTGTTTAAGTGTGAGTGTATGAGTGTGTCTGTGAGTGTGTGTCTGTGTGAGTGTGTCTGTGTGAGTGTGTCTGTGTGTGTGTGTGTGTGAGTGTGTGTGTGAGTGTGTCTGTGTGAGTGTGTCTGTGTGAGTGTGTCTCTGTGTGTCTGTGTGAGTGTGTCTGTGTGAGTGTGAGTGTGTGTGAGAGTGTGTCTGTGAGTGTGAGTGTTTGAGTGTGAGTGTATGAGTGTGTCTGTGAGTGTGTGTCTGTGTGAGTGTGTGTGAGTATGTCTGAGTGAATGTGTCTGAGTGAGAGAGTGTGTCTGAGTGAGAGAGTGTGTCTGTGTGAGTGTGTCTGTGTTAGTGTGTGTGTGAGAGTGTGTGTCAGAGTGTGTCTGTGTGAGTATGTCTGTGTGAGAGAGTGTGTCTGTGTGTGTGTCTGTTTGTGTGTCTGTGTGAGTGTGTGAGTGTGTCTGAGTCTGTGTGAGTGTGTGAGAGTGTGTGTGTGTGTGTCTGTGTGTCTCTGTGTGTGTCTGTGTGAGTGTGAGAGTGTCTGAGTGTGTGTGTGTGAGTGTGTGTGTGAGTGTGTGTGAGAGTGTGTGTGTGAGTGTGTCTGTGTGTATATCTGTGTGAGTGTGTCTGTGTGTGTGTGTCTGTGTGAGTGTGCCTGTGTGAGTGAGAGTGTGTGTGAGTTTGTGTGTGAGTGTGTGTGTGAGTGTGTCTGTGTCTGTCTGTGTGAGTGTGTCTGTGTAATTGTGTGTGTGTGTGAGAGTGTGTCTGTGAGTGTGAGTGTTTGAGTGTGAGTGTATGAGTGTGTCTGTGTGAGTGTGTGTCTGTGTGAGTGTGCCTGTGTGAGTGAGAGTGTGTGTGTGTGTGTGTGAGTGTGTCTGCGTGAGTGTGTATGTGTGATTGTGAATGTGTGTGAGAGTGTGTCTGTGAGTGTCAATGTTTGAGTGTGAGTGTATGAGTGTGTCTGTGTGAGTGTGTCTGTGTGAGTGTGTCTGTGTGAGTGTGTGTGAGTATGTCTGAGTGAATGTGTCTGAGTGAGAGAGTGTGTCTCTCTGTGTGAGTGTGTCTGTGTGAGAGTGTGTCTGTGTGAGTGTGTCTGTGTGAGTGTGTGTGTGAGAATGTGTGTGAGAGTGTGTCTGTGTGAGTGTGTCTGTGTGTGTGTGTGTGTCCGTTTGTGTGTCTGTTTGTGAGTGTGTCTGTGTTTGTGTCTGAGTCTGTGTGAGTGTGTAAGAGTGTGTGTCTGTGTGTGTGTCTGTGTGAGTGTGAGAGTGTGTCTGTGTGTGTGTCTGTGTGTGTGTCTGTGTGAGTGTGTGTGTGAGTGTGTGTGTGAGTGTGTGTGTGAGTGTGTGTGTGAGTGTGTGTGTGTGTTTGTGAGTGTGTGTGTGAGAGTGTGTGTGTGAGAGTGTCTATGTGAGGGTGTCTGTGTGAGGGTGTCTGTGTGAGTGTGTCTGTGTGAGTGTGTGTGTGAGAGTGTGTCTGTGTGAGTGTGTCTGAGTGTGTGTCTGTGTGAGTGTGTGAGTGTGTGTGTGAGTGTGAGTGTGTGTGTGAGTGTGTGTGTGTGTGTGAGGGTGTGTGTGAGAGTGTCTGTGTGTGTGTCTGTGTGAGGGTGTCTGTGTGAGTGTGTGTGAGTGTGTGTGTGAGTGTGTCTGTGTGTATGTCTGTGTGAGTGTGTCTGTGTGTGTCTGTGTGAGTGAGAGTGTGTGTGTGCGTGTGTGTGTGTCTGTGTGTGTGTCTGTGTGTGTGTCTGTGAGAGTGTGTGTCTGTGAGAGTGTGTGTCTGTGAGAGTGTGTGTGTGTGAGTGTGTGTCTGTGTGAGTGTGTGTCTGTGTGAGTGTATGACAGTGTGAGTGTGTGTGACTGTGTCTGTGTGAGTGTGTGTGAGTGTGAGTGTGTCTGTGTGAGTGTGTCTGTGTGATTGTGTGTGTGGGAGTGTGTCTGTGTGTATGTCTGTGTGAGTGTGTCTGTGTGAGTGAGTCTGTGTGTATGTCTGTGTGAGTGTGTCTGTGTGAGTGTGAGTGAGAATGTGTGTGTGAGTGTGTGTGAGTGTGTCTGTGTGAGTGTGTCTGTGTGTATGTCTGTGTGAGTGTGTCTGTGTGAGTGTGAGTGTGTGTGTGTCTGTCTGTGTGTATGTCTGTGTGTGTGTGTCTGAGAGTGTGTCTGTGCGAGTGTGTGTGAGAGTGTGTGTGTGTGTGTCTGTGTGTATATCTGTGTGTGTGTCTGTGTGAGTGTGTCTGTGTGAGTGTGTCTGTGTGAATGTGTCTGTGTGAGTGAGAGTGTGTGTGAGAGTGTGTGTGTGTATGTCTGTGCGAGTGTGTCTGTGTGTATGTCTGTGTGTATGTCTGTGTGAGTGTGTCTGTGCGAGTGTGTCTGTGTGAGTGTGAGAGTGTGTGAGTGTGTGTGTGAGTGTGTCTTTGTGAGTGTGTGAGTGTGTCTGTGTGTCTGTGTGTGTGTCTGTGTGTGTGTGTGTCTGTGTGTGTCTGTGTGTGTGTCTGTGTGTGTGTCTGTGTGTGTGTCTGTGTGAGTGTGTCTGTGAGTGAGTGTGTGTGTGTGTCTGTGTGTGTGTCTGTGAGTGAGGGTGTGTGTGTGTGTGTCTGTGTGAGTGTGTGTCTGTGTGAGTGTGTCTGTGTGAGTGTGTGTCTGTGTGAGTGTGTCTTTGTGAGTGTGTGTGTGTGTGAGTGTGAGTGTGTCTGTGTGAGTGTGTCTGTGTGTGTGTGTCTGAGAGTGTGTCTGTGCGAGTGTGTGTGAGAGTGTGTGTGTGTGTGTCTGTGTGTATATCTGTGTGTGTGTCTGTGTGAGTGTGTCTGTGTGTGTGTGTGTCCGTTTGTGTGTCTGTTTGTGAGTGTGTCTGTGTGTGTGTCTGAGTCTGTGTGAGTGTGTGAGAGTGAGTGTCTGTGTGTCTGTGTGTGTGTCTGTGTGAGTGTGAGAGTGTGTCTGTGTGTGCGTCTGTGTGTGTGTCTGTGTGAGTGTGTGTGTGAGTGTGTGTGTGAGTGTGTGAGTGTGTGTTCGTGAGTGTGTGTGAGTGTGTGTGTGAGGGTGTCTGTGTGAGTGTGTGAGTGTGTCTGTGTGAGTGTGTGTGTGAGAGTGTGTCTGTGTGAGTGTGTCTGTGTGAGAGAGTGTCTGAGAGTGTGTGTGAGTGTGTGTGTGTGTGAGTGTGTCAGTGTGAGTGTGAGTGTGTGAGTGTGAGTGTGTCTGTGTGAGTGTGTCTGTGTGAGTGTGCCTGTGTGTATGTCTGTGTGTGTGTCTGTGTGTGTGTGTGTGTGTCTGTATGTCTGTGTGTCTGTGTCTGTGTGAGTGTGTTTGTGTGTGTGAGAGTGTGTGTGTGAGAGTTTGTGTGTGAGTGTGTGTGTCTGTGTGAGAGTGTCTGTGTGAGTGTGAGAGTGTGTGTGAGTGTCTGTGTGAGTGTGTGTGTGAGTTTGTGTCTGTGTGAGTGTGTTTCTGTGTGAGTGTGTGTCTGTGTGAGTGTGACTGTGTGAGTGTGTCTGTGTGAGTGTGTCTGTGTGAGTGTGAGTGTCTGTGTGAGTGTGTCTGTGTGAGTGTGTATGTGTGAGTGTGCCTGTGTGAGTGTGTCTGTGTGTATGTCTGTGTGTGGGTTTGTGTGAGTGTGTCTGTGTGAGTGCGTATGTGTGTCTGTGTGAGTGTGTCTGTGTGAGTGTGTCTGTGTGAGTGTGTCTGTGTGAGTGTGAGAGTGTCTGTGTGAGTGTGTCTGTGTGAGTGTGTGTGTGTGAGTGTGTCTGTGTGTATGTCTGTGTGTGGGTCTGTGTGAGTGTGTCTGTGTGTATGTCTGTGTGAGTGCGTATGTGTGTCTGTGTGAGTGTGTCTGTGTGAGTGTGTCTGTGAGTGTGAGTGTGTGTGAGAATGTGTGTGTGTGTTTGAGAGTGTGTCTGTGCAAGTGTGTGTGAGATTGTGTGTGTGAGTGTATCTGTGTGTATGTCTGTGTGTATGTCTGTGTGTATGTCTGTGTGTATGTCTGTGTGTGTGTCTGTGTGTGTGTCTGTGAGAGTGTGTCTGTGTGAGTGAGAGTGTGTGTGAGAGTGTGTGTCTGTGTGTCTGCGAGTGTGTCTGTGTGAGTGTGTCTGTGTGAGTGTGTCTGTGTGAGTGTGTCTGTGTGTGTGAGTGTATGTGTGAGTGTGTGTGTGAGTGTGTCTGTGTGAGTGTGTCTGTGTGAGTGTGTCTCTGTGTGTCTGTGTGAGTGTGTCTGTGTGAGTGTGAGTGTGTGTGAGAGTGTGTCTGTGAGTGTGAGTGTTTAAGTGTGAGTGTATGAGTGTGTCTGTGAGTGTGTGTCTGTGTGAGTGTGTCTGTGTGAGTGTGTCTGTGTGAGTGTGTCTGTGTGAGTGTGTCTGTGTGTGTGTGTGTGTGAGTGTGTGTGTGAGTGTGTCTGTGTGAGTGTGTCTGTGTGAGTGTGTCTCTGTGTGTCTGTGTGAGTGTGTCTGTGTGAGTGTGAGTGTGTGTGAGAGTGTGTCTGTGAGTGTGAGTGTTTGAGTGTGAGTGTATGAGTGTGTCTGTGAGTGTGTGTCTGTGTGAGTGTGTGTGAGTATGTCTGAGTGAATGTGTCTGAGTGAGAGAGTGTGTCTGAGTGAGAGAGTGTGTCTGTGTGAGTGTGTCTGTGTTAGTGTGTGTGTGAGAGTGTGTGTCAGAGTGTGTCTGTGTGAGTATGTCTGTGTGAGAGAGTGTGTCTGTGTGTGTGTCTGTTTGTGTGTCTGTGTGAGTGTGTGAGTGTGTCTGAGTCTGTGTGAGTGTGTGAGAGTGTGTGTGTGTGTGTCTGTGTGTCTCTGTGTGTGTCTGTGTGAGTGTGAGAGTGTCTGAGCGTGTGTGTGTGAGTGTGTGTGAGAGTGTGTGTGTGAGTGTGTCTGTGTGTATATCTGTGTGAGTGTGTCTGTGTGTGTGTGTCTGTGTGAGTGTGCCTGTGTGAGTGAGAGTGTGTGTGAGTTTGTGTGTGAGTGTGTGTGTGAGTGTGTCTGTGTCTGTCTGTGTGAGTGTGTCTGTGTAATTGTGTGTGTGTGTGAGAGTGTGTCTGTGAGTGTGAGTGTTTGAGTGTGAGTGTATGAGTGTGTCTGTGTGAGTGTGTCTCTGTGTGTGTCTGTGTGAGTGTGCCTGTGTGAGTGAGAGTGTGTGTGTGTGTGTGTGTGTGAGTGTGTCTGTGTGAGTGTGTATGTGTGATTGTGAATGTGTGTGAGAGTGTGTCTGTGAGTGTCAATGTTTGAGTGTGAGTGTATGAGTGTGTCTGTGTGAGTGTGTCTGTGTGAGTGTGTCTGTGTGAGTGTGTGTGAGTATGTCTGAGTCAATGTGTCTGAGTGAATGTGTCTGAGTGAGAGAGTGTGTCTCTCTGTGTGTGTGTCTGTGTGTGAGAGTGTGTCTGTGTGAGTGTGTCTGTGTGAGTGTGTGTGTGAGAATGTGTGTGAGAGTGTGTCTGTGTGAGTGTGTCTGTGTGTGTGTGTGTCCGTTTGTGTGTCTGTTTGTGAGTGTGTCTGTGTTTGTGTCTGAGTCTGTGTGAGTGTGTAAGAGTGTGTGTCTGTGTGTCTGTGTGTGTGTCTGTGTGAGTGTGAGAGTGTGTCTGTGTGTGTGTCTGTGTGTGTGTCTGTGTGAGTGTCTGTGTGAGTGTGTGTGTGAGTGTGTGTGTGAGTGTGTGTGTGAGTGTGTGTGTGAGTGTGTGTGTGTGTTTGTGAGTGTGTGTGAGTGTGTGTGTGAGAGTGTGTGTGTGAGAGTGTCTATGTGAGGCTGTCTGTGTGAGGGTGTCTGTGTGAGTGTGTCTGTGTGAGTGTGTGTGTGAGAGTGTGTCTGTGTGAGTGTGTCTGAGTGTGTGTCTGTGTGAGTGTGTGAGTGTGTGTGTGAGTGTGAGTGTGTGTGTGAGTGTGTGAGTGTGTGTGAGGGTGTGTGTGAGAGTGTCTGTGTGTGTGTCTGTGTGAGGGTGTCTGTGTGAGTGTGTGTGAGTGTGTGTGTGAGTGTGTCTGTGTGTATGTCTGTGTGAGTGTGTCTGTGTGTGTCTGTGTGAGTGAGAGTGTGTGTGTGCGTGTGTGTGTGTCTGTGTGTGTGTCTGTGTGTGTGTCTGTGAGAGTGTGTGTCTGTGAGAGTGTGTGTGTGTGAGTGTGTGTCTGTGTGAGTGTGTGTCTGTGTGAGTGTATGACAGTGTGAGTGTGTGTGACTGTGTCTGAGTGAGTGTGTGTGAGTGTGAGTGTGTCTGTGTGAGTGTGTCTGTGTGATTGTGTGTGTGGGAGTGTGTCTGTGTGTATGTCTGTGTGAGTGTGTCTGTGTGAGTGAGTCTGTGTGTATGTCTGTGTGAGTGTGTCTGTGTGAGTGTGAGTGAGAATGTGTGTGTGAGTGTGTGTGAGTGTGTCTGTGTGAGTGTGTCTGTGTGTATGTCTGTGTGAGTGTGTCTGTGTGAGTGTGAGTGTGTGTGTGTCTGTCTGTGTGTATGTCTGTGTGTGTGTGTCTGAGAGTGTGTCTGTGCGAGTGTGTGTGAGAGTGTGTGTGTGTGTGTCTGTGTGTATATCTGTGTGTGTGTCTGTGTGAGTGTGTCTGTGTGAGTGTGTCTGTGTGAATGTGTCTGTGTGAGTGAGAGTGTGTGTGAGAGTGTGTGTGTGTATGTCTGTGCGAGTGTGTCTGTGTGTATGTCTGTGTGAGTGTGTCTGTGTGAGTGTGTCTGTGTGAGTGTGAGAGTGTGTGAGTGTGTGTGTGAGTGTGTCTTTGTGAGTGTGTGAGTGTGTGTGTGTGTCTGTGTGTGTGTCTGTGTGTGTGTGTGTCTGTGTGTGTCTGTGTGTGTGTCTGTGTGTGTGTCTGTGTGTGTGTCTGTGTGAGTGTGTCTGTGAGTGAGTGTGTGTGTGTGTCTGTGTGTGTGTCTGTGAGTGAGGGTGTGTGTGTGTGTGTCTGTGTGAGTGTGTGTCTGTGTGAGTGTGTCTGTGTGAGTGTGTGTCTGTGTGAGTGTGTCTTTGTGAGTGTGTGTGTGTGTGAGTGTGAGTGTGTCTGTGTGAGTGTGTCTGTGTGTGTGTGTCTGAGAGTGTGTCTGTGCGAGTGTGTGTGAGAGTGTGTGTGTGTGTGTCTGTGTGTATATCTGTGTGTGTGTCTGTGTGAGTGTGTCTGTGTGAGTGTGTCTGTGTGAATGTGTCTGTGTGAGTGAGAGTGTGTGTGAGAGTGTGTGTGTGTATGTCTGTGCGAGTGTGTCTGTGTGTATGTCTGTGTGTATGTCTGTGTGAGTGTGTCTGTGCGAGTGTGTCTGTGTGAGTGTGAGAGTGTGTGAGTGTGTGTGTGAGTGTGTCTTTGTGAGTGTGTGAGTGTGTGTGTGTGTCTGTGTGTGTGTCTGTGTGTGTGTGTGTCTGTGTGTGTCTGTGTGTGTGTCTGTGTGTGTGTCTGTGTGTGTGTCTGTGTGAGTGTGTCTGTGAGTGAGTGTGTGTGTGTGTCTGTGTGTGTGTCTGTGAGTGAGGGTGTGTGTGTGTGTGTCTGTGTGAGTGTGTCTGTGTGAGTGTGTGTCTGTGTGAGTGTGTCTTTGTGAGTGTGTGTGTGTGTGAGTGTGAGTGTGTCTGTGTGAGTGTGTCTGTGTGAGTGTGAGTGTTTGAGTGTGTCTGTGTGAGTGTGTCTGTGTGAGTGTGTCTGTGTGAGTATGAGTGAATGTGTCTGAGTGAATGTGTCTGAGTGAATGTGTCTGAGTGAGAGAGTGTGTCTGTGTGAGTGTGTCTGTGTGTGAGAGTGTATGTGTGAGTGTGTCTGTGTGAGTGTGTCTGTGTGAGCGTGTCTGTGTGAGAGAGTGTGTCTGTGTGTGTGTCTGTTTGTGTGTCTGTGTGTGTGTCTGTGTGAGTGTGTGAGTGTGTCTGCGTCAGTGTGTCTGAGTCTGTGTGAGTGTGTGAGAGTGTGTGTTTGTGTGTCTGTGTGTCTGTGTGTGTATTTGTGTGAGTGTGAGAGTGTGTGTGTCTGTGTGAGTGTGTGTGTGAGTGTGTTTGTGTGTGTGAGAGTGTCTGTGTGTGTGTCTGTGTGAGTGTGTATGAGTGTGAGTGTGTGTGAGAGTGTCTGTGTGTGCCTGTGTGAGTGAGTGTGTGTGTGTGTGTGTGTGTGTGTGTGTGTCTGTGTGTGTGTGTCTGTGTGTGTGTGTGAGTGTGTGTGTGTGTGTGTGTGTCTGTGTGTGTGTGTGTGTGTGTGAGTGTGAGTGTGTGTCTGTGTGAGTGTATGACTGTGTGAGCGTGTCTGTGTGAGAGAGTGTGTCTGTGTGTGTGTCTGTTTGTGTGTCTGTGTGTGTGTCTGTGTGAGTGTGTGAGTTTGTCTGCGTCAGTGTGTCTGAGTCTGTGTGAGTGTGTGAGAGTGTGTGTCTGTGTGTCTGTGTGTCTGTGTGTGTATTTGTGTGAGTGTGAGAGTGTGTGTGTCTGTGTGAGTGTGTGTGTGAGTGTGTTTGTGTGTGTGAGAGTGTCTGTGTGAGTGTGTATGAGTGTGAGTGTGTGTGAGAGTGTGTGTGAGAGTGTCTGTGTGTGTCTGTGTGAGTGAGTGTGTGTGTGTGTGTGTGTGTGTGTGTGTGTGTGTGTCTGTGTGTGTGTGTATATGTGAGTGTGTCTTTGTGAGTGTGTCTGTGTGTGTGTGTCAGTGTGAGTGTGTCTGTGTGAGAGTGTGTGTGAGTGTGAGAGTATGAGTGTGTCTGTATGAGTGTGCCTGTGTGAGTGTGTCCGTGTGTGTGTGTGAGTATGTCTGAGTGAATGTGTCTCAGTGAATGTGTCTGAGTGAGAGAGTGTGTCTGTGTGAGTGTGTGTGTGTGTGTGTGTGTGTGTGTGTGTGTGTGAGTGTGTGTGAGAGTGTGTGTGAGAGTGTCTGTGTGTGTGTCTGTGTGAGTGTGTCTGTGTGAATGTGTGAGAGTGTGTGTCTGTGTGTCTGTGTGTGTGTGTCTGTGTGAGTGTGAGAGTGTGTGTATCCGTGTGAGTGTGTGTGTGAGTGTGTGTGTGTGTGAGAGTGTGTGTGTGAGTGTGTGTGAGTGTGTGTGTGTGTGTGTGTGTCTGTGTGAGTGTACCTGTGTGTGTGTCTGTGTGAGTGAGAGAGAGTGTGTGTGTGTGTCTGTGTGTGTGTGTGTGTGTGAGTGTGTGTGTGTGTCTGTGTGAGTGTGTCTGTGTGAGTGTGTGTGAGTGTGTGTGATTGTGTCTGTGTGTGTGTCTGTGTGAGTGTGAGAGTGTGTGTGTAAGTGTGTCTGTGTGAGTGTGTCTGTGTGATTGTGTGTGTGTGAGTGTGTCTGTGTGAGTGTGTCTGTGTGATTGTGTGTGTGTGAGTGTGCCTGTGTGAGTGTGTCTGTGTGTATGTCTGTGTGAGTGTGTCTGTGTGTATGTCTGTGTGAGTGTGTCTGTGTGAGTGTGAGTGAGAATGTGTGTGTGTGTGTGTCTGTGTGAGTGTGTCTGTGTGAGTGTGTCTGTGTGAGTGTGAGTGAGAATGTGTGTGTGTGTGTGTGTGTGTGTCAGAGAGTGTGTCTGTGCAAGTGTGTGTGAGAGTGTGTGTGTGACTGTTTCTGTGTGTATGTCTGTGTGTGTGTCTGTGTGAGTGTGTCTGTGTGAGTGAGAGTGTGTGTGAGAGTGTGTGTGTGTGTCTGTGCGAGTGTGTCTGTGCGAGTGTGTCTGTGTGTGTATCTGTGTGAGAGTGTGTGTGAGTGTGAGTGTATGAGTGTGTCTGTATGAGTGTGCCTGTGTGAGTGTGTCTGTGTGTGTGTGTGAGTATGTCTGAGTGAATGTGTCTGAGTGAGAGAGTGTGTCTGTGTGAGTGTCTGTGTGTGTGTGTCTGTGTGTGAGAGTATGTGTGAGAGTATGTGTGAGAGTGTGTCTGAGTGTGTCTGTGTGTGTGAGTGTGTGTGTGTGTGTGTGTGTGAGTGTGTGTGAGTGTGTGAGTGTGTGTGTGAGTGTGTGTGTGAGTGTCTGTGTGAGTGTGTGTGTGTGTGTGAGTGTGTGTGTGTGTGTGAGAGTGTCTGTGTGTGTGTCTGTGTCAGTGTGTCTGTGTGAGTGAGTGTGTGTGTGTGTCTGTGTGAGTGTGTGTCTGTGTGAGTGTGTGTCTGTGTGAGTGTGTGTGTGTGTGAGTGTGTGTGTGTGTCTGTGTGAGTGTGTGTCTGTGTGAGTGTGTGTCTGTGTGAGTGTGTGTGTGTGAGTGTGTGTGTGTGTCTGTGTGAGTATGTCTGTGTGAGTGTGAGAGTGAGTGTGTAAGTGTGTCTGTTTGTGTGTCTGTGAAATTGTGTGTGTGTGTGAGTTTGCCTGTGTGAGTGTGCCTGTGTGAGTGTGTGTGTGTGTGAGTGTGTCTGTGTGTATGTCTGTGTGAGTGTGTCTGTGTGAGTGTGTCTGTGTGTATGTCTGTGTGAGTGTGTCTGTGTGATTGTGAGTGAGAATGTGTGTGTGTGTGTCTGTGTGAGTGTGTCTGTGTGAGTGTGTGTGTGTGTGTCTATGTGTATGTATGTGTGTGTCAGAGAGTGTGTCTGTGCAAGTGTGTGTGAGAGTGTGTGTGTGAGTGTGTCTGTGAGTGTGTCTGTGAGTGTGTCTGTGTGTGTGTCTGTGTGAGTGTGTCTGTGTGAGTGAGAGTGTGTGTGTGAGTGTGTGTGTGTGTCTGTGCGAGTGTGTCTGTGCGAGTGTGTCTGTGTGTGTGAGTGTGAGTGTATGAGTGTGTCTGTATGAGTGTGCCTGTGTGAGTGTGTCTGTGTGTGTGTGTGAATATGTCTGAGTGAATGTGTCTGAGTGAGAGAGTGTGTCTGTGTGAGTGTCTGTGTGAGTGTGTCTGTGTTGTAGAGTATGTGTGAGAGTGTGTCTGAGTGTGTCTGTGTGTGTGAGAGTGTGTCTGTGTGTGTGTGAGTGTGTGTGTGAGTGTGTGTGTGAGTGTGTGTGTGTGTGTGTGTGAAGTGTGTGTGCGTGCGTCTGTGTGAGTGTGTGTGTGAGTGTGTGTGTGTGTGTGAGTGTGTGTGTGAGTGTCTGTGTGTGTGTCTGTGTGAGTGTGTCTGTGTGAGTGTGTGAGAGTGTGTGTCTGTGTGTGTGTCTGTGTGAGTGTGAGAGTGTGTGTCTGTGTGAGTGTGTGTGTGAGTGTATGTGTGTGTGAGAGTGTCTGTGTGTGCGTCTGTGTGAGTGTGTGTGTGAGTGTGTGTGTGAGTGTGTGTGAGAGTGTCTGTGTGTGTGTCTGTGTGCGTGTGTCTGTGTGAGTGAGAGTGTGTGTGTGTGTGTGTGTCTGTGTGTGTGTGTCTGTGTGTGTGTGTGTGAGTGTGTGTCTGTGTGAGTGTGTGTGTGTGTTTGTGTGTGTGTGTCTGTGTGTGTGTGTGTGTGTGTGTGAGTGTGTGTTTGTGTGAGAGTGTGTCTGTGTGTGTGTGTGTGTGAGTGTGTCTGTGTGAGTGTGTCTGTGTGAGTGTGTCTGTGTGATTGTGTGTGTGGGAGTGTGTCTGTGTGTATGTCTGTGTGAGTGTGTCTGTGTGAGTGTGTCTGTGTGTATGTCTGTGTGAGTGTGTCTGTGTGAGTGTGAGTGAGAATGTGTGTGTGTGTGTCTGTGTGAGTGTGTCTGTGTGAGTGTGTCTGTGTGTATGTCTGTGTGAGTGTGTCTGTGTGAGTGTGTGTGTGTGTGTCTATGTGTATGTGTGTTGTGTCAGAGAGTGTGTCTGTGCAAGTGTGTGTGAGAGTGTGTGTGAGAGTGTGTGTGTGAGTATGTCTGTGTGTATGTCTGTGTGTGTGTCTGTGTGAGTGAGAGTGTGTGTGAGAGTGTGTGTGTGTGTGTCTGTGCGAGTGTGTCTGTGTGTGTGTCTGTGTGAGTGTGTGTGTGAGTGTGTCTTTGTGAGTGTGTGTGAGTGTGTCTGTGTGAGAGTGTGTGTGAGTGTGAGTGTATGAGTGTGTCTGTATGAGTGTGCCTCTGTGAGTGTGTCTGTGTGTGTGTGTGAGTATGTCTGAGTGAATGTGTCTGAGTGAATGTGTCTGAGTGAGAGAGTGTGTCTGTGTGAGTGTCTGTGTGAGTGTGTCTGTGTGTGAGAGTATGTGTGAGAGTGTGTCTGTGTGAGTGTGTCTGTGTGAGTGTGTGTGTGTGTGTCTATGTGTATGTGTGTTGTGTCAGAGAGTGTGTCTGTGCAAGTGTGTGTGAGAGTGTGTGTGTGAGTGTGTCTGTGTGTATGTCTGTGTGTGTGTCTGTGTGAGTGAGAGTGTGTGTTAGAGTGTGTGTGCGAGTGTGTCTGTGCGAGTGTGTCTGTGCGAGTGTGTCTTTGTGTGTGTCTGTGTGAGTGTGTCTGTGTGAGTGTGTCTGTGTGAGCGTGTCTGTGTGAGAGTGTGTGTGAGTGTGAGTGTATGAGTGTGTCTGTATGAGTGTGCCTCTGTGAGTGTGTCTGTGTGTGTGTGTGAGTATGTCTGAGTAAATGTGTCTGAGTGAATGTGTCTGAGTGAGAGAGTGTGTCTGTGTGAGTGTCTGTGTGAGTGTGTCTGTGTGTATGTCTGTGTGTGTGTCTGTGTGAGTGAGAGTGTGTGTGTGTGTCTGTGCGAGTGTGTCTGTGCGAGTGTGCCTGTGCAAGTGTGTCTGTGTGTGTGTCTGTGTGAGTGTGTGTGTGCGTGAGTGTGTCTTTGTGAGTGTGTCTGTGTGAGTGTGTCTGTGTGAGAGTGTGTGTGAGTGTGAGTGTATGAGTGTGACTGTATGAGTGTGCCTCTGTGAGTGTGTCTGTGTGTGTGTGTGAGTATGTCTGAGTGAATGTGTCTGAGTGAATGTGTCTGAGTGAGAGAGTTTGTCTGTGTGAGTGTGTCTGTGTGTGTGAGAGTGTGTGTGTGTGTGTGTGTGAGTGTGTGTGTGAGTGTGTGTGAGAGTGTGTGTGTGTCTGTGAGTGTGTCTGTGTGAGTGTGTGAGAGTGTGTGAGAATGTGTCTGTGTGTGTGTGTGTGTGTGTGTGTGTGTGTGAGTGTCGGCACGGGTGTAGTTGCATTTTTTTGGATATTGGACAATAAACATTTATCTTTCTTTTAAAGCTTACACAAACCTGTCACTTGCCTGTTCCTGATAATTAAAGCATTCAGGAGTTAAAACATGTATTTTAAGCACGCTGTCTTCAGTCAGTGGATAGGTGAAAAAGAGAAAGACCTGCCTATCATCTTTCCTCTATCCGTAACACTCTTCCTAAAGGCTAATATTCTATTAACCTTTTTGACTATTTTTTGTGTCCATTTTAGTGATCTGTGTACATGGACCCTAAACCTCTTTGGAATTCCACTGCTTCTAACTTTTCATCATTTAGAAAATGCTCAGATCTATCCTTTTTTTTATACAGAAATGAATGATCTCACAGTTACTTCGATTGAAGTCAATCCGCCACAATCTTTCCCACTGCTTATTCTATCTTTATAATTTTATGCTCCTGTTGACACAAGTTCTTGTACCACCAAGATTTATCTCACGGATAATCTTGGATTTATGGTTTCCCATTAAGCTATCTACATTATTAATAAATATGGTGAGAAGTCACAGATCCTTGAGGGGCACCATTAGTTTCATCCTTCCAGTAGAAGTGCACAAATGTCTGTCCTCTGTCACCAACCAATATCCTAACCTGGTCAACAATTTGCCTTCAGTTCCATGAACTTTAGTTTTAGCTAACAGCCTCTTATGTGGTACTTTACCGGGTGCCTTCTGTAAGTCCGCATAAACGGCACCTGTAGCTTTCTCAATTAATTCAATTAATTTGACATGCTTGATCCTTTACAAATCCATATTGGCTCGCTTTAATCAGCTTAAATTTCTCTAAGTGCTCACTTACTTTGTCCTTAATTATAGATTCCAATAACTTACCCACAGCAGATGTTAGAAATTGGATGTCATAATGAGGACCATAAATTACAATACTTAACAAAAGATTAGATTAAGTTATATATTTCCTTCTTTAAAAATTATCTCCACAGTGGTCTTATTGCAAAGGTTATACTGAAATAACAGCAATTTATGAATAAAATAAGGATTTTTATTCAAAATTTCTTCTCCAAAATTGAATAGAAGTACCATCCTTCCAGAAGAACCCTATTTTCCGTTAACCTTTTTTCCGATTTTCTTTGTGTTTTTTCTCTGATTCATGGGGTAGAATGTTGTGGTCTCCAACTGGCTGGTTTGCAGGTGGGTAAAATTTCCTGGATGTCCATCCCAATACCTTCCCAGCCGCCATCCACTTGCCTGCAATTTTATGAGATTGGGCAGATTGAGTAAGAGTAGGTAAGTTGGTACGCACTGGTCTGCCAAACATGAGCTCTGCCGGTAATGGAATAGTTGCACTTAGTGGTGTCGCTCTCAGATGGAACACTGCAATGTGCAGACCTTGCTTGGCCTGTCGACATCTGAGAATCAGAGATTTGATTTAACTAGGCTGTTAGATCTAGTGTAATGAGGAGAAGAAGTAATATGATCTATATTCCACTTCGCACACATATCCTGAAATGGCTTACCAATAAATTATGGACCGTTACCTGTAAGGATTGCTCTAGGCACATCAACTAGACTGAAAATAACACTCAGGGCAGAATTTTCGGTTTTTGAAAATAAGTGCAGTGGTGGGGGGGGTTCTGGGGCACGTATCCAGCTGTTTGGAATGCAGGGAAATCGCGCCTGGACTCTGCGCTGGGAGGATCATTAATTATGTGCATTGATTATGCAAGTATCTCTCCGAATCACCTGGCGGTGTCGGGAGCTGTGCGTCCACCCTGCAATTACCTGGTGCGGTTGAAGATTCAGGCGCAATGTTTAAATACCACTGTAGCACATACGTCTCACCTTGTCCAGCCCACCTGTCTCCAGGAGACCCACAGAGATGTTGTCAAGTGAAAAGAAGAAGGCTTCAAGCCTCACAAAAAAAGGCAGCACCCCGCTTCACACACCAGGCCCCCATAGCTTTGATCAGCAGAGTATGGGCACATAGGGATGTCCTGTATCCCAGGGACAGTCCCAGGAAGCACACCAGCCTCACCTTTCTGGCCTGGAAGACCATTGTAAAGGAGGTCAGCACGACTGACAAGCGCCCCCTAAATGAGATCCAGTACAGGAAAAGGATGAATGATCTCATCTGCTCCACCAGAGTAAGTCATCCTTCAATCCCCTCCAATATCAAACTCTCATCATGTACTCACAGGGCCGCTATCTTCAGGGATCTCACACAGCCATTAGCAGGGGACATATATTACCACTGATTAACTAACGAAACCTTTCGCATCACCACCACCCCAACTATCATGCTGTGCCCTCTCCGCTGGGGAGGGCTCACCACACGCAGGGGGCATGCACATTTGTCAACCTATGCTCCAACCCTTCTCATCACATGCCTTTATTTTGCCTTCATCCAGGACAATCTTGCCCATAACAGGCAGGAAAGAGCACAGACTGGGGAGGGGGCATGGCCGACATAATTGCCCTCATGGAATTTGGGGAGGTTGCAGCCGAGATCACAGGGGAACACAAGGATCGCTCCCGTGGGGAAGGGTAGATTGGATTATATCAGCCACTCAGTATGGATCACACCTCCATCAGGTCACTGCATGATGACAATCACAGTGAGTGACATACAATCTTGTATTGCTCATGCTCATCTACTAAAACTCTTAATTTCTATCCTATAGGCACCAGCGGATCGAGGCCCACGTTGGTGCTGACCATAAATCCCAGCTCCCAGACCATGTCTGAAGAGGGAGCTGAGGAAGAATCGTCACTGTGCTTACCCGCGCCCTCCACCAGCGCTGAGACACACAACTCGGTGCAGCATAGCTCAGGCTCAGTCTCATCTACTGGAGAAAACCTCTCCGACACATCTCCACAGCATTCAGAGGCAGGGACAGAACAGATCTCAGGCAGTCAGAGGTCTGCTGGGGTCCAGCCATTCACTCAGTCTGAGTCAGGTGATGAACCTCTTTGAGCGGCCGCCAACTCAATGCTGGAGATGCAACAACAGGCAGTAGAACATCAGGCAGAGAGATTCAGCAGTCACTCAGCAGATGAGGGCGAATGAGGGAGGAGTCTGTCTGCTTTTTGCTTGATGTCATGGCCCTGACATGTGCGCACCTCAGGTTTACCATGGGAAGGTTGGTGCCTTGGTCCAGCAGGTTTTGCCAGATTTGTGCTCAGCTCTGGACTCTCTGGACACTAACTCTGAGTCACCTTGACCTTCGTCCCGGTGCACCTTCTCCTCAGAGTGTCAGGGTGGGGCCCTCAGACACCCACAGGGGGAATGAGGGTCAGCCAGACGCCCAAGGACCTCCTCTTAGGACACTCCAAGGGCGCCCAGACTCTTGGAGTCCTCTCTGCCCGTGACACAATCCAGTCCAGCTGCTCAGGCCGAGGACGGAACATCTGCCCCTGAGCGCGAGTCATTATCAGGCCAGGGACCACCAGAGGGTGTCCGCCAAGGACATTGCAGGCATCAGGATGTAGCAGTCAGCAGGCTGCCTCCACTTCTGCTGCAGATGTGGGGGCTGCATCCAGGCTTAGTGGTAGAGCTAGGAAAATTAAGAAAATTTGAAATCGCTTTTGGATCATGGGTGTGCTACCATTGTAAAAATGTTGCACTTCTGTAAATACATTTGATGTTTAGGTAAATGTCTTGGTGATCTGAAGGTGCTGTGATTATGTACATTTGAATTTGTAAAAATGTTGCATTTCTGTAAATACATTTGATGTTTAGGACAAGACGTGGACTGGAGGAGCAGATCCCTAACCATGTCCTCATCTCACTGTCCACGGGTAGTTTCTTAATTATGCGGCGACAACTGCTTCAAGTCACATCTCGCATCACTCTCATTATTGAGCATCTTCCCAGAGCAAGTGCGTGCAGAGGGCACCACAGAACTTTGTAGAGATCATGGCCTGGTGAGTTAGGAGGCCAGAGGTGCAAGTATCAACACTGGACTCATTCTTAATTCAATTGGTTGGAAAACCCTTAAGATGAAAGGGAATGTCATTGAGAGCCAGGAGGACTACGGCCATTTCCCCTTGCTTCCAGTTTACTCCTGGAATTTGGCAGCGATTAAAGTATCATGGGCATGTCTCCTATGTCTTGCTTCCTCCATGGCATCATCGCCTTCAAAGTGATCCTCATCACCCTCTTGAGTTTCCTGGGCCTCCTGCTCATCATCCTCTGAAGAGCTTTCATCCTCCCCCATTTCACCCTCTGGCAAGGGATCACCTCTTTGCAGTGGGAGGCAGTGAAGGGCGCTTCACACAGTGATGATGTGTAAAACCCTTTCGGGAGTAGACTGTAGTGAGCCACCTGAGTGAGCCACAAATATCTGAAGCGCATCTTCAGAATCCCAATGGTTTCCTCTATTAGCGCATGTGGAGTTCTGAGCAGTGTTGTACCTCTCCTCGGAACGACTCTGAGGATGATGCACCAGTGTCATCAGCCAGTGTTTCAGTGGGTGCCCCTTATCCCCAGGCAGTCATTCCTGTAGATGTTCAGGCCCTTCAAAAACCTCAGGAGACTGGGAGTGACTCAGAATGAATGAATCATGGCAACTCCCAGCAACATCTGGCACAAACATGTATTATGTGCTTCCGATGATCGCACACCAGTTGAATAATGATGGAATGGTAGCCTTTGCCGTTTATTAACATTAGGGGCTGCTGCCACTGTGCCCTTAAAGCCACATGGGTACAATCGATTGCACCCTGTACTCTTGGGAAGCCTGAGATAGCTGCGAAGGAGGTGAATCTTGCAGCCGGGCTATCTTCATCCATCTCACGTAGTGATGTGCCTTGCTGTAAAGGGCATCAGTGACCTCCTATATGCATGTATCTGTTATGGACTGCATGATGCTGCACAGGTCCATGTGGATCCCAGGCACAACACATTGGCAAAGAAATTGAGTGCAGTGGTCACCTATAAAGCCACTGGCAGAGGATACCCTCCAACCTCCAACTCCACAGGCTGTCAGGTCTTCATGAAGAATGTGGCAGATGTGATCTACCATAGCTCGGGACAAATGCAGACCTGGCCAGCATTGTCTCTCACACATTTGTAAATAGGAAAGTCTTCTTTGATGTACCTTTGGTCTGGCAATTCCCCTCCTTTCTCTGGGTCTCTCCCCTTTGGCTCTTGATCTGGTTCCCCTTGACCCTGGACCTCAGGCGGAGCCTCCTGGTGGAGCTATACTCTGCATCGCCACTCTCTCCTTCATCTCCTCCATTGCATTAGGACCCTGGATCTACTTTTGCTTTTACCTTCTCTCTGAAATGAAACACTGAAGACAGTAATGAATAAGGAGTCAAGATACTGAAGCTCACAATCTGTTACCTATAACAACTGTAAGTGTCTAAAGTGCTTTCCGCCCTACTTGCATTATCACTGAAGCTGCTTGTCTTTGAGCCACTACCACACACATTGAGGTGACCAAGATGCCATTCCAGGAACGTTATGTCTGAATCCCTCATTGCTTTGAGAAAGTTTGAATGACAAGCGCTACCTAACCTGGCTCAGTGCTCCAATCTCAGATCTGGCATTCTAATGAGCAATAAGCTGCTGATGACTAATGACTGGATGCCCTTTGATCCATCAGTAATACCAATTCTGGAGAGCATGTTCCTGGCCTCCATTAATGCAATGCCATATACGCTGCACCTGCTCCTCCTCACCGACTGCCTGCATTCCCAAATTTTACACTCCAATGTGTTCATGCTGATATGCTGCGAATGTTAAGCCATTGACTTCTGAGTATCCCTGTTACAATGCTGCTAAAGGCTTTGGTTTCCAATGGCTTTCTTCACAAGGAGATCTTCCTCCTTTCTCTGTAATTAGACTTCCATTCACTCTTGCAGCACCAACAAATTAGAGTGTGTCCCCAGAAAGGGCCCCTTACTCCAGCAGTGTGCTCCTCCCACACAGACTCAGACCCCTCCTGTTCAGGTTTGTTTCTACTTTTGATTTATAACTGTGTCAAAACTCCAGTAAAGAAAGATGATGGTTCTGCACTACTATTCGACATGAGCTTCGATGCCCTTTCTCTCTCTTAATGTCCATGTCCCAGAAATCTACCTGGAACCTCACGATGTGAAGATCGAGCTCCCTCCTGTTATTATCCAGCCTCCCTCAATAATACTGGATCCCATAGTTGTTGTAGTGGACACTCCTACCCTCCCCCCGAGCACATCACTACTGAAGCGCCCATGCCCTGTGTGGACCTCTACCCCATCGCATCTGAAAGCTGTGTACACGGTCAGCTACCAAGGTGAATCCCCCCATGAAAGCTTCACACACGCTCCCCCCTCTTGATTATGTGTTCCCCAAATACAGGTTGCTGATGCCTCCCATTACCATCACCATCTGCAACCTGTATTTGGGGAACATTAGTACAGAGACAGACAAATCCATGGATAGTGACTCTCACACCAAGCTGTACATTATCCATACTGAGAACACAGCCCTTGACCCTCCCTGGAGTGAGAGTACACTGTGCTCCCAATGGGTTACTCCTGCAGCATGCCCACTGCACCCCATCACTGTCTCCACGCTCTGACTATTAACTGTGATGTGCACAGAGCCCCAGGACTGTCTCTACTCTCTGACTCCTGACTGCCACCCCAAAGTCCAAGGACTTTGACTTTCATAGAGTTCCTCATTGTCCTCAGGAGTGAAGACCACACTCTCTCACTTCCTAACGCCCACTCCCACTATGAGTTCGCTTGCAACTCATCCCTCTTTTGCC
>JANJGN010004424.1:27500-33449 GCA_026770705.1 Isurus oxyrinchus | reverse complement strand
TGTGTACTTAGACATGCATGGCTTAATCTTTGAGACAAGCATATACTACTGGCAGGATCAACCAGGTAGCTGAACCTCCACGGGGCCGACTGTCGAGACAGGGAGCCCGCGGCAATGGCAGGGGGCCAAAGCCGGGAACCTCTTGACGACACGGACAACTGGACCCAAACCTCCTTTTCATATATATATATCGGGAGGTGGCAGTGCCGGCCGCATTCGGGACTCGGTGACCACGCCGGCCGGGACTGTGTCTCCAGACAGAGCGGACGGGCGAGCCAGCCTCCCCCCCTGACAGGGAGGCCAGTGCCGGGTTCAGCTATATTCTATCGGAACCGTCAGTGCGAAGGACACACACGCACGGGAGCACTCTGGGGTTGCCGCGTGCACCTTCGTCTTATTTATGCCCGAGAAATGGTGCGTTCAGTCGAAGGAGCGGGTTCTGGCGCCCAGAGAGCTTGCTGGATGAGACTCTCAGGGTCGAGGCGGCGGACCTGGCGACCGACACCCGCTCCTCCACTGTAAAATCGTGCCACTCGGTTGACATGATCGGCGCCTCGGGCTCACACGGCGTCGTCTCGCTTCGAGAGGTGCGCCAGCCACCACTCGAACATGCTCATGTCCGTCTGCGACCCCGGGAGGGCACAGAAGAGGGAGGGACAACCGCTCAGCCTG
Organism: Isurus oxyrinchus; assembly: GCA_026770705.1. Classification (NCBI taxonomy): domain Eukaryota; kingdom Metazoa; phylum Chordata; class Chondrichthyes; order Lamniformes; family Lamnidae; genus Isurus; species Isurus oxyrinchus. Next base: position 32,777 of record JANJGN010004424.1, on the reverse strand, counting down.
AACACCAGCAGACGCTGGCCCGCCGAGGGCCCTCCCGCGTCGGACAACAAACACCAGATCTTTCGCAAACAAAGAAAACGGAACCGACCTTTTGGCGATCGCACGGAAGGAAGCAGCCGGCCAGGCGCGCGTCGCCTTTGCAACTAACACTTTTTTCCATGTTTCTGCACGCACTCTGTGTTCACTCGGGCCTTGTCAAACACTGCGTGCGACCCATGGGGTCTCAGGCACCCTGCCATGTATGCCTGTGAACAGAATTGCTGTTCTTTTCAAAGTGCACCGCCGGGTGACACTTTGTCTTTTTACATCATTAAGTCACACCAGCCACCAGGTGAAACTTTCAGATTATTTTTGTTCAAAGGAAGCAACAGGTTGGCGCTCGCACGGAAGGAAGCCTGCAGCCGGCGTGCGTCGCCTGCGTTCAACAGGGTTCTGGGCACGCACTTTGGCAACCCAAGGGGACTAATGAACAGACTTTGTGTTTTATTCATCATGAAGGACACCGCCAGGTGACACTTAAGAGAATATTTCTGTTTAGGATATATATACATATATACATCTGTTCATGTCGCCACAAAATTATTGAAACCAGGGTTACCACCGGCCTGGGCCCCGGACGATTTTTCAGACCGACAACATAGCTCGGAAAGCCCGCATAAATTGCACTTACATCGTCATTTTGGACTTCCGAGAGGTCATTGGAAGGTGTTCTATTTGAAATAGTTGACCTTCCTCAAAGTCGCACTTTTTTAGGCATTTTTAAAGTGTGACCGTTGCCTTAAAATGTTCTGAAAATCGTGTCCCCGAAATTCTCCGGGTACCCCGCCAATCCCCCCGGCCAACAATTGCACCCGAGAGGTGGGGCGGTAGCCCTACCGTCCAGGAGGCCTCAAAAGCCCGCAAAGCGCCATTTTGCCGTTTCCTCTTCGGGAGAACCGAAGGGAAATCATTAATGAGCTGGACGAGTACCATGCCAAAAATTGCAACCGACCCAGCCGTCGGGCCGATTCGCTACTCTCAGGGGGAATACCCCCACTGCGAGCCGGGCAAGAGCCTCGGATTCGACGCCATACGCTTCCGTCTGAGCACGGATTTTGTTCTCCCGGGCCCAGGAGACACTTTCCACGGCCGGCGAATGCAATCTGGGGTGCATTTTATTTATTAGTTACTGATTTCTCTTCCAAACTTGCCTCTGCCACAGACTAAGTCCAAATGGTTAATGATTTCTCCGCCACACTTGCCTCGCTGCCAGAGACTAAGTCCAAACGGTTAATGATTTCTCCGCCACACTTGCCTCTCTGCCAGAGACGAAGTCCAAACGGTTAATGATTTCTCCGCCACACTTGCCTCGCTGCCAGAGACTAAGTCCAAATGGTTACTGATTTCTCCACTGCACTTGCCTCTGTGCCAGAGACGAAGTCCAAATGGTTAATGATTTCTGCACCACACTTGCCTCTCTGCCAGAGACGAAGTCCAAACGGTTAATGATTTCTCCGCCACACTTGCCTCGCTGCCAGCGACTAAGTCCAAATGGTTACTGATTTCTCCACTGCACTTGCCTCTGTGCCAGAGACGAAGTCCAAATGGTTAATGATTTCTGCACCACACTTGCCTCTCTGCCAGAGACGAAGTCCAAATGGTTAATGATTTCTCCACTGCACTTGCCTCTGTGCCAGAGACGAAGTCCAAATGGTTAATGATTTCTGCACCACACTTGCCTCGCTGCCAGAGACTAAGTCCAAATGGTTACTGATTTCTCCACTGCACTTGCCTCTGTGCCAGAGACGAAGTCCCAAATGGTTAATGATTTCTGCACCACACTTGCCTCTCTGCCAGAGACTAAGTCCAAACGGTTAATGATTTCTCCGCCACACTTGCCTCGCTGCCAGAGACTAAGTCCAAATGGTTAATGATTTCTGCACCACACTTGCCTCGCTGCCAGAGACTAAGTCCAAATGGTTAATGATTTCTGCACCACACTTGCCTCTCTGCCAGAGACTAAGTCCAAACGGTTAATGATTTCTCCGCCACACTTGCCTCGCTGCCAGAGACTAAGTCCAAATGGTTAATGATTTCTGCACCACACTTGCCTCGCTGCCAGAGACGAAGTCCAAATGGTTAATGATTTCTCAGGGCCACTGTCCCATTGGTTAGCCATTTCTCCAGAGGCTTACCGAGGCCAACCTGCGATATCTCGCGGACCCGGAGGCCCCGTTGCACGTCCTGCACATTCAGTCCGAGGTGCATTGGTTACCCATTTCTCCAGAAGCTTACCGAAGGCACACCGTCACACCTCGCGGGCCCCGAGGCCACTTTCCCCGGTGCGCAAATTCAATCCGAGGTGCATTGCCCTTAGCCGCCTTCTCCGGCCGGCTTCGGGTGCGTTTCCGGGGCTCCGACCGGGGCAAATCCGGTCCCCGGGGCCAGTGGGAGCCGTCCCCGGGCACGCCCGGGCTTCCGGTCGCCGCTTTCCGTGACCGACCGAAAGACGGTAAAAAATGCCGAAAATGGACAAAAATGGCCGACGGCGGGGCCTCCTGGTCGGTTAGGCGGCAGCCTGGATCGGTCCCTGCGGACCTGGAGGCTCGAGACGGCACTCGGAGCTGTCGACCGATTCTCGACTTGCCACCTCCTACCATTCTGCAGATACCCCGCCAACCCCCCCAGCCAGCAAATGCAGCCGAGATGTCGGTCGGTAGTCCAGCCGCCGAGGAGGCCTCGAAAGCCCGCGACACCTCCTTTCGCCGTTTCCCCATCGGGAGAACCGAGGGGAAATCATTATCTAGCTCCGGCAGCCCCCCTCCAACAATTGCAACCCGCCCCGTGGCCGGGCCGATTCGCCCCGCCTAGCGGGAATGCCTCCACCGGGGGCCCGGCAGAAGCTTCGGATCCGACCTCCTGGACTTCCGTCTTGGCACGGATTTCCCTCACACGGGCCCAGGGGCCACTTCCCCCGGCCTTCGGACGCAGCCGGAGGTGCATCGGGCCGAAGCCGCCTTCCCGGCCGGCTTCCGGAGGTTTCCGGGGCAAACTCCGGTCCTCCCGGCGAGGGGGAGCCTTCCCCGTGCACGCCCGGGTGTCAGGCCGCCGCTTTTCTTGACCGGCCGAAAGAGGCGAAAAATGCCGAAAATGACCAAAAATGGCCGACGGCGGGGCCTCCCGGTCGGTTTGGCGGCAGCCTGGGTCGGTCCCTGCAGACCTGGAGGCTCGAGAAGGCACTTGGCGAAGTCGACCCATTCTCGATTTGCCACCTCCTCCTATTCTGCAGATAGCCCGCCAACCTCCACAGCCAGCAAATGCAACCGTCATTCAGGCCGACGACCCTCCGGTAGTCATACCGAGGAAGAGGCACCGAAGCCCCGCCAGGCCTTCCGGATTGCACCCGCTCCCCGACCGGTTCTTTTTCAAAAAAGGGCCCAGGAGCCCGGATTATTTTAGGACGCGCTCGGGACCGCCCTGAGGGACACCGAACACCCAACCTTTCCCCGGGTCGACCCTCCCCGCCTCGGCCACCGGGGGGGGTCGAACCCGATCACCGGTTAATGATTTCCCCCTGCTCGGACTCGGCTGTTTCTCAACCGCGCTTGCCCGGCTCGGCCCCCAGCCCCGGCCCCTCACGTGGGGGCCCTGAATACGCCCCCCGGCAGCCATCTTGGCCCGCCGGCCCGGTATTTTAGGCCGTTTCGACCCTTCCCTGCCCGCTGGCTGACTGGTTCACCATGTCCCCATTCTGCGCTTAGACTTTTCAGCTGCTCGGGATGCCGGCTGATGACGGCTCCCGTACGACCGGGCGGGCGGCTCCAACTACCGGCCGGCTGCCCGGCCTGCTAACCCGTTAAGCATTTCCCCGTCCTGCACACATTCCCTGGACCTGCTGGTGTGTTCTGCAGCTAACTGCACCCCTACGACCGGGCGGGAGGCTATGATTACTGGTCGGCTGCCCTGCCAGGTAACCGCTTAACCGATTCCCCGTTTGGTACTGAGTCCCTGGACCTGCTGGTGTGTTCCGCAGTTAACTGCACACCTATGACCGGGCGGGAGGCTATAATTACCGGCCGGCAGCCTTGCCTGCTAACCGGCTGCCCGTGTCCCCATTCGGTACTTAGTCCGTGGACCTGCTGGTGTGTTCTGCAGCTAACTGCACCCCTATGACCGGGCGGGAGGCTGTAAATACCGGCCGGCAGCCCAGCCTGCTAACCGGCTGCCCGTGTCCCCATTCTGTCCTTAGTCCTTGGACCTGCTGGTGTGTTCTGCAGCTAACTGCACCCCTATGGCAGGCCGGCATCCCTGCCTGCTGACCGGCTGCCCGTGTCCTCATTCTGTACTTAGTCCTTGGACCTGCTGGTGTGTTCTGCAGCTAACTGCACCCCTATGACCGGGCGGGAGGCTGTAATTACCGGCCGGCAGCCCTGCCTGCTGACCGGCTGCCCGTGTCCTCATTCTGTACTTAGTCCTTGGACCTGCTGGTGTGTTCTGCAGCTGACTGCGCCTCTATTACCCGGCGGGAGGCTATAATTACCGGTCGGCTGCCTTGTCTGCTAACTGGTTCACAGGTTCCCCTGTGCTGTACATATCCCGTGGACCAGCGGCTGTGTTCTGCAGCTCAGCGCACCTTACTACCATGCCGAAAGCCCTGAATAATGGCCGGCTACCCTGCCTGCTAACCGGTAAACCATTTGCCGCAAACCTAACCCCAGCCCTAAGCCTAACCGCTAACCCTGACCCGAACCCCGAGCCAACAATAAACTAGCCTTGTCCCCTTCCCCGACACGAACACCAAGCCAAGCCCCTAACTCTAACCCTACCCCTACCCCTGACACTTCCCCTAACCCTAACGCCCCAACCCTAACCCCAGCCCTAAGCCTAACCGCTAACCCTAACCCGAATAAAACTCCGGACCACCCGGGCGGACACCGAACACCCAGCCTTTCCCCGGTTCCACCCTCCCCGCCTCGGCCACCAGGCTCGAACCGGCTGAATGGCCAACGATATCGCTCCTGCTCGGACTTTGCTCGCTTTAAATCGCGCTTGCGCGGCTCGGCCTCCAGGCACCGCCCCGTCACGTGCGACCGCTGAATACGCCCCCCGGCAGCCATCTTGGCCCGCCGCTCCGGTATTTTCAGGCCGTTTTGACCCTTCCCTGCCCGCTGCCATGCATCCGCTTGCCGGTTAATGATTTCGCCGTTCTGCACCTCGACTTTTGAGCAGCTCGGCAAGCGAAATGCTGACAGCACCCGGAGTATCGGGCCTTCGGCCAACCGCCTGCCCGGCCTCCAG
>JANJGN010004424.1:10000-15000 GCA_026770705.1 Isurus oxyrinchus | reverse complement strand
CCCGGGCCCAGGAGACACTTTCCACGGCCGGCGAATGCAATCTGGGGTGCATTTTATTTATTAGTTACTGATTTCTCTTCCAAACTTGCCTCTGCCACAGACTAAGTCCAAATGGTTAATGATTTCTCCGCCACACTTGCCTCGCTGCCAGAGACTAAGTCCAAACGGTTAATGATTTCTCCGCCACACTTGCCTCTCTGCCAGAGACGAAGTCCAAACGGTTAATGATTTCTCCGCCACACTTGCCTCGCTGCCAGAGACTAAGTCCAAATGGTTACTGATTTCTCCACTGCACTTGCCTCTGTGCCAGAGACGAAGTCCAAATGGTTAATGATTTCTGCACCACACTTGCCTCTCTGCCAGAGACGAAGTCCAAACGGTTAATGATTTCTCCGCCACACTTGCCTCGCTGCCAGCGACTAAGTCCAAATGGTTACTGATTTCTCCACTGCACTTGCCTCTGTGCCAGAGACGAAGTCCAAATGGTTAATGATTTCTGCACCACACTTGCCTCTCTGCCAGAGACGAAGTCCAAATGGTTAATGATTTCTCCACTGCACTTGCCTCTGTGCCAGAGACGAAGTCCAAATGGTTAATGATTTCTGCACCACACTTGCCTCGCTGCCAGAGACTAAGTCCAAATGGTTACTGATTTCTCCACTGCACTTGCCTCTGTGCCAGAGACGAAGTCCAAATGGTTAATGATTTCTGCACCACACTTGCCTCTCTGCCAGAGACTAAGTCCAAACGGTTAATGATTTCTCCGCCACACTTGCCTCGCTGCCAGAGACTAAGTCCAAATGGTTAATGATTTCTGCACCACACTTGCCTCGCTGCCAGAGACTAAGTCCAAATGGTTAATGATTTCTGCACCACACTTGCCTCTCTGCCAGAGACTAAGTCCAAACGGTTAATGATTTCTCCGCCACACTTGCCTCGCTGCCAGAGACTAAGTCCAAATGGTTAATGATTTCTGCACCACACTTGCCTCGCTGCCAGAGACGAAGTCCAAATGGTTAATGATTTCTCAGGGCCACTGTCCCATTGGTTAGCCATTTCTCCAGAGGCTTACCGAGGCCAACCTGCGATATCTCGCGGACCCGGAGGCCCCGTTGCACGTCCTGCACATTCAGTCCGAGGTGCATTGGTTACCCATTTCTCCAGAAGCTTACCGAAGGCACACCGTCACACCTCGCGGGCCCCGAGGCCACTTTCCCCGGTGCGCAAATTCAATCCGAGGTGCATTGCCCTTAGCCGCCTTCTCCGGCCGGCTTCGGGTGCGTTTCCGGGGCTCCGACCGGGGCAAATCCGGTCCCCGGGGCCAGTGGGAGCCGTCCCCGGGCACGCCCGGGCTTCCGGTCGCCGCTTTCCGTGACCGACCGAAAGACGGTAAAAAATGCCGAAAATGGACAAAAATGGCCGACGGCGGGGCCTCCTGGTCGGTTAGGCGGCAGCCTGGATCGGTCCCTGCGGACCTGGAGGCTCGAGACGGCACTCGGAGCTGTCGACCGATTCTCGACTTGCCACCTCCTACCATTCTGCAGATACCCCGCCAACCCCCCCAGCCAGCAAATGCAGCCGAGATGTCGGTCGGTAGTCCAGCCGCCGAGGAGGCCTCGAAAGCCCGCGACACCTCCTTTCGCCGTTTCCCCATCGGGAGAACCGAGGGGAAATCATTATCTAGCTCCGGCAGCCCCCCTCCAACAATTGCAACCCGCCCCGTGGCCGGGCCGATTCGCCCCGCCTAGCGGGAATGCCTCCACCGGGGGCCCGGCAGAAGCTTCGGATCCGACCTCCTGGACTTCCGTCTTGGCACGGATTTCCCTCACACGGGCCCAGGGGCCACTTCCCCCGGCCTTCGGACGCAGCCGGAGGTGCATCGGGCCGAAGCCGCCTTCCCGGCCGGCTTCCGGAGGTTTCCGGGGCAAACTCCGGTCCTCCCGGCGAGGGGGAGCCTTCCCCGTGCACGCCCGGGTGTCAGGCCGCCGCTTTTCTTGACCGGACCGAAAGAGGCGAAAAATGCCGAAAATGACCAAAAATGGCCGACGGCGGGGCCTCCCGGTCGGTTTGGCGGCAGCCTGGGTCGGTCCCTGCAGACCTGGAGGCTCGAGAAGGCACTTGGCGAAGTCGACCCATTCTCGATTTGCCACCTCCTCCTATTCTGCAGATAGCCCGCCAACCTCCACAGCCAGCAAATGCAACCGTCATTCAGGCCGACGACCCTCCGGTAGTCATACCGAGGAAGAGGCACCGAAGCCCCGCCAGGCCTTCCGGATTGCACCCGCTCCCCGACCGGTTCTTTTTCAAAAAAGGGCCCAGGAGCCCGGATTATTTTAGGACGCGCTCGGGACCGCCCTGAGGGACACCGAACACCCAACCTTTCCCCGGGTCGACCCTCCCCGCCTCGGCCACCGGGGGGGGTCGAACCCGATCACCGGTTAATGATTTCCCCCTGCTCGGACTCGGCTGTTTCTCAACCGCGCTTGCCCGGCTCGGCCCCCAGCCCCGGCCCCTCACGTGGGGGCCCTGAATACGCCCCCCGGCAGCCATCTTGGCCCGCCGGCCCGGTATTTTAGGCCGTTTCGACCCTTCCCTGCCCGCTGGCTGACTGGTTCACCATGTCCCCATTCTGCGCTTAGACTTTTCAGCTGCTCGGGATGCCGGCTGATGACGGCTCCCGTACGACCGGGCGGGCGGCTCCAACTACCGGCCGGCTGCCCGGCCTGCTAACCCGTTAAGCATTTCCCCGTCCTGCACACATTCCCTGGACCTGCTGGTGTGTTCTGCAGCTAACTGCACCCCTACGACCGGGCGGGAGGCTATGATTACTGGTCGGCTGCCCTGCCAGGTAACCGCTTAACCGATTCCCCGTTTGGTACTGAGTCCCTGGACCTGCTGGTGTGTTCCGCAGTTAACTGCACACCTATGACCGGGCGGGAGGCTATAATTACCGGCCGGCAGCCTTGCCTGCTAACCGGCTGCCCGTGTCCCCATTCGGTACTTAGTCCGTGGACCTGCTGGTGTGTTCTGCAGCTAACTGCACCCCTATGACCGGGCGGGAGGCTGTAAATACCGGCCGGCAGCCCAGCCTGCTAACCGGCTGCCCGTGTCCCCATTCTGTCCTTAGTCCTTGGACCTGCTGGTGTGTTCTGCAGCTAACTGCACCCCTATGGCAGGCCGGCATCCCTGCCTGCTGACCGGCTGCCCGTGTCCTCATTCTGTACTTAGTCCTTGGACCTGCTGGTGTGTTCTGCAGCTAACTGCACCCCTATGACCGGGCGGGAGGCTGTAATTACCGGCCGGCAGCCCTGCCTGCTGACCGGCTGCCCGTGTCCTCATTCTGTACTTAGTCCTTGGACCTGCTGGTGTGTTCTGCAGCTGACTGCGCCTCTATTACCCGGCGGGAGGCTATAATTACCGGTCGGCTGCCTTGTCTGCTAACTGGTTCACAGGTTCCCCTGTGCTGTACATATCCCGTGGACCAGCGGCTGTGTTCTGCAGCTCAGCGCACCTTTACTACCATGCCGAAAGCCCTGAATAATGGCCGGCTACCCTGCCTGCTAACCGGTAAACCATTTGCCGCAAACCTAACCCCAGCCCTAAGCCTAACCGCTAACCCTGACCCGAACCCCGAGCCAACAATAAACTAGCCTTGTCCCCTTCCCCGACACGAACACCAAGCCAAGCCCCTAACTCTAACCCTACCCCTACCCCTGACACTTCCCCTAACCCTAACGCCCCAACCCTAACCCCAGCCCTAAGCCTAACCGCTAACCCTAACCCGAATAAAACTCCGGACCACCCGGGCGGACACCGAACACCCAGCCTTTCCCCGGTTCCACCCTCCCCGCCTCGGCCACCAGGCTCGAACCGGCTGAATGGCCAACGATATCGCTCCTGCTCGGACTTTGCTCGCTTTAAATCGCGCTTGCGCGGCTCGGCCTCCAGGCACCGCCCCGTCACGTGCGACCGCTGAATACGCCCCCCGGCAGCCATCTTGGCCCGCCGCTCCGGTATTTCAGGCCGTTTTGACCCTTCCCTGCCCGCTGCCATGCATCCGCTTGCCGGTTAATGATTTCGCCGTTCTGCACCTCGACTTTTGAGCAGCTCGGCAAGCGAAATGCTGACAGCACCCGGAGTATCGGGCCTTCGGCCAACCGCCTGCCCGGCCTCCAGGCACCGACCCTCTCACGTGGTGACTGTGAATCCGCCCCGCCCCCGGTTGCCATTTTTTCCTTGCCGCCTCGATATTTTAAGCCGTTTCACCCTTTCCCCTTCCGGCTTGCTGACAGGTTAATGATTTCCCCATTCCGCGCTTAGGACTTTTCAGCTGCTCGGGATGCCGGCTGCTGACTGCACCCGTACTACCGGCCGGCTGACCTTCCTGCTGACCGGTTAACCATTTCCACGTCCTGGACACATTCCCTGGACCTGCTGGCGTCTTCTGCAGTTTACTGCACCCGTATTACCCGGCGGGAGGCTGTAATTAACGGTCGGCTGCGCTGCCTGTTGTCTGGTTCACCATTTCCCCTTCATTACCCACTCTCAGCAGCGGCTGGGCTGTTCTGCAGCTAACGGCAGCCGTAGTACCGCGTGGACGGCTCCGATTACCGGCCGGCTGCCCTGCCTGCTAACCGGTTAACCATTTCCCCTTCAGTACTTACTCTCAGCAGCCGCTTGGCTGCTCTGCAGCTACATGCAGCCGTACTACCGGGCGGGCGGGCGGGCGGCTTAAATTACCTGCCGGCTGCCGTGTCTGCTAACTGGTTGCCCGCTTTTTACATCGCACGTGGACCAGCTGGTGTGCTCTGCATCTTAGTGCACCCTTATAAGCGGGCCGGAGAGCCGGATTAACGGTCGGCTACCCTGCCTAGTAACCAGTTAACCATTTGCCGCAACCCGAAGCCTAACCCCTAACCCTAACCCGTACCCTAACCCCTAAACCCCTGAAACTTACCCAAACCCCATCCCCGACCCCAACACCAACACTCACAATCCCG
>JANJGN010004423.1:0-30000 GCA_026770705.1 Isurus oxyrinchus | reverse complement strand
CCCCGACTAGGGCTATCTGTACCTTCACCCCACCCCCCAATATGTCTATCTGTACCTTCACCCCACCCACACCCCCACTAGGGCTATCTGTACCTTCACCCCACCCCACCCCCACTAGGGCTATCTGTACCTTCACCCCCACCCCCACTAGGGCTATCTGTACCTTCACCCCACCCCCACTAGGGCTATCTGTACCTTCACCCCACCCCCACTAGGTCCTATCTGTACCTTCACCCCCACCCCCACTAGGGCTATCTGTACCTTCACCCCCACCCCACCCCCCACTAGGGTTATCTGTACCTTCACCCCACCCCCACTAGGGCTATCTGTACCTTCACCCCACCCCCACTAGGTCTATCTGTACCTTCACCCCACCCCCACTAGGGCTATCTGTACCTTCATCCCACCCCCACTAGGGCTATCTGTACCTTTACCCCACCCCACCCCCACTAGGGCTATCTGTACCTTCACCCCACCCCCACTAGGGCTATCTGTACCTTCACCCCACCCCCACCCCCCACTAGGGCTATCTGTACCTTCCCCCCCACCCCACCCCCACTAGGACTATCTGTACCTTCACCCCACCCCACCCCCCACTAGGGCTATCTGTACCTTCACCCCACCCCCACTAGGGCTATCTGTACCTTCACCCCACCCCCACTAGGGCTATCTGTACCTTCACCCCACCCCCCACTAGGACTATCTGTACCTTCACCCCACCCCCACTAGGGCTATCTGTACCTTCACCCCACCCCCACTAGGGCTATCTGTACCTTCACCCCACCCCCACTAGGGCTATCTGTACGTTCACCCCACCCCCACTAGGGCTATCTGTACCTTCACCCCACCCCCACTAGGGCTATCTGTACCTTCACCCCACCCCCACTAGGGCTATCTGTACCTTCACCCCACCCCCACTAGGGCTATCTGTACCTTCACACCACCCCCACTAGGGCTATCTGTACCTTCACCCCAGCCCCACTAGGGCTATCTGTACCTTCACCCCACCCTCACTAGGGCTATCTGTACCTTCACCCCACCCCCACTAGGGCTATCTGTACCTTCACCCCACCCCCACTAGGGCTATCTGTACCTTCACCCCACCCCCACTAGGTCTATCTGTACCTTCACCCCACCCCACCCCCCACTAGGTCTATCTGTACCTTCACCCCACCCCACCCCCACTAGGGCTATCTGTACCTTCCCCCCACCCCCACTAGGGCTATCTGTACCTTCACCCCACCCCCACTAGGGCTATCTGTACATTCACCCCACCCCCACCCCCCACTAGGGCTATCTGTACCTTCACCCCACCCCCACTAGGGCTATCTGTACCTTCACCCCACCCCACCCCCACTAGGGGTATCTGTACCTTCACCCCACCCCACCCCCACTAGGGCTATCTGTACCTTCCCCCCACCCCACCCCCACTAGGGCTATCTGTACCTTCACCCCACCCCACCCCCACTAGGGGTATCTGTACCTTCACCCCACCCCCACTAGGGCTATCTGTACCTTCACCCCACCCCACCCCCACTAGGGCTATCTGTACCTTCACCCCACCCCACCCCCACTAGGGCTATCTGTACCTTCACCTCACCCCCACTAGGGCTATCTGTACCTTCACCCCACCCCCACTAGGGCTATCTGTACCTTCACCCCACCCCCACTAGGGCTATCTGTACCTTCACCCCACCCCCACTAGGGCTATCTGTACCTTCACCCCACCCCCACTAGGGCTATCTGTACCTTCACCCCACCCCCACTAGGGCTATCTGTACCATTACCCCACCCCCACTAGGGCTATCTGTACCTTCACCCCCACCCCCACTAGGGCTATCTGTACCTTCACCCCACCCCATCTAGGGCTATCTGTACCTTCACCCCACACCACCCCCACTAGGGCTATCTGTACCTTCACCCCACCCCACCCCCACTAGGGCTATCTGTACCTTCACCCCCACCCCCACTAGGGCTATCTGTACCTTCACCCCCACCCCACTAGGGCTATCTGTACCTTCACCCCACCCCCACTAGGGCTATCTGTACCTTCACCACACCCCCACTAGGGCTATCTGTACCTTCACCCCCCACCCCACCCCCACTAGGGCTATCTGTACCTTCACCCCACCCCCACCCCCACTAGGGCTATCTGTACCTTCACCCCACCCCACCCCACCCCCACTAGGGCTATCTGTACCTTCACCCCACCCCCACCCCCACTAGGGCTATCTGTACCTTCACCCCACCCCCACTAGGGCTATCTGTACCTTCACCCCCACCCCACCCCCACTAGGGCTATCTGTACCTTCACCCCACCCCCACTAGGGCTATCTGTACCTTCACCCCACCCCCACTAGGGCTATCTGTACCTTCACCCCACCCACACTAGGGCTATCTGTACCTTCACCCCCACCCCACCCCCACTAGGGCTATCTGTACCTTCACCCCACCCCCACCCCCACTAGGGCTATCTGTACCTTCACCCCACCCCACCCCACCCCCACTAGGGCTATCTGTACCTTCACCCCACCCCCACCCCCACTCGGGCTATCTGTACCTTCACCCCACCCCCACTAGGGCTATCTGTACCTTCACCCCCACCCCACCCCCACTAGGGCTATCTGTACCTTCACCCCACCCCCCACTAGGGCTATCTGTACCTTCACCCCACCCCCCACTAGGGCTATCTGTACCTTCACCCCACCCCCACTAGATCTATCTGTACCTTCCCCCCACCCCCACTAGGGCTATCTGTACCTTCACCCCACCCCCACTAGGGCTATCTGTACCTTCACCCCACCCCCACTAGGGCTATCTGTACCTTCACCCCACCCCCACTAAGGCTATCTGTACCTTCACCCCACCCCACCCCCACTAGGGCTATCTGTACCTTCACCCCACCCCCACTAGGGCTATCTGTACCTTCACCCCACCCCCACTAGGGCTATCTGTACCTTCACCCCCACTCCACGCACACTAGGGCTATCTGTACCTTCACCCCCACCCCACCCCCACTAGGGCTATCTGTACCTTCACCCCACCCCCACTAGGGCTATCTGTACCTTCACCCCACCCCCACTAGGGCTATCTGTACCTTCACCCCCACCCCACGCACACTAGGGCTATCTGTACCTTCACCCCCACCCCACCCCCACTAGGGCTGTCTGTACCTTCACCCCACCCCCACTAGGGCTATCTGTACCTTCACCCCACCCCCACTAGGGCTATCTGTACCTTCACCCCACCCCCACTAGGGCTATCTGTACCTTCACCCCACCCCCACTAGGTCTATCTGTACCTTCACCCCACCCCCACTAGGGCTATCTGTACCTTCACTCCACCCCACCCCCACTAGGGCTATCTGTACCTTCACCCCACCCCCACTAGGGCTATCTGTACCTTCATCCCACCCCCACTAGGGCTATCTGTACCTTCACCCCACCCCACCCCCACTAGGGCTATCTGTACCTTCACCCCACCCCCACTAGGGCTATCTGTACCTTCACCCCACCCCACCCCCACTAGGGCTATCTGTACCTTCCCCTCACCCCACCCCCACTAGGACTATCTGTACCTTCACCCCACCCCACCCCCCACTAGGGCTATCTGTACCTTCACCCCACCCCAACTAGGGCTATCTGTACCTTCACCCCGCCCCCACTAGGGCTATCTGTACCTTCACCCCACCCCCACTAGGACTATCTGTACCTTCACCCCACCCCCACTAGGGCTATCTGTACCTTCACCCCACCCCCACTAGGGCTATCTGTACCTTCACCCCACCCCCACTAGGGCTATCTGTACCTTCACCCCACCCCCACTAGGACTATCTGTACCTTCACCCCACCCCCACTAGGGCTATCTGTACCTTCACCCCACCCCCACTAGGGCTATCTGTACCTTCACCCCACCCCCACTAGGGCTATCTGTACCTTCACCCCACCCCCACTAGGGCTATCTGTACCTTCACCCCAGCCCCACTAGGGCTATCTGTACCTTCACCCCACCCCCACTAGGGCTATCTGTACCTTCACCCCACCCCCACTAGGGCTATCTGTACCTTCCCCCCACCCCACCCCCACTAGGACTATCTGTACCTTCACCCCACCCCACCCCCACTAGGGCTATCTGTACCTTCACCCCACCCCAACTAGGGCTATCTGTACCTTCACCCCACCCCCACTAGGGCTATCTGTACCTTCCCCCCACCCCCACTAGGACTATCTGTACCTTCACCCCACCCCCACTAGGGCTATCTGTACCTTCACCCCACCCCCACTAGGGCTATCTGTACCTTCACCCCACCCCCACTAGGGCTATCTGTACCTTCACCCCACCCCCACTAGGACTATCTGTACCTTCACCCCACCCCCACTAGGGCTATCTGTACCTTCTCCCCCACCCCCACTAGGGCTATCTGTACCTTCACCCCACCCCCACTAGGGCTATCTGTACCTTCACCCCACCCCCACTAGGGCTATCTGTACCTTCACCCCAGCCCCACTAGGGCTATCTGTACCTTCACCCCACCCCCACTAGGGCTATCTGTACCTTCACCCCACCCCCACTAGGTCTATCTGTACCTTCACCCCACCCCACCCCCACTAGGTCTATCTGTACCTTCATCCCACCCCACCCCCACTAGGGCTCTCTGTACCTTCCCCCCACCCCCACTAGGGCTATCTGTACCTTCACCCCACCCCCACTAGGGCTATCTGTACCTTCACCCCACCCCCACTAGGGCTATCTGTACCTTCACCCCACCCCACCCCCACTAGGGGTATCTGTACTTTCACCGCACCCCCACTAGGGCTATCTGTACCTTCACCCCCACCCCACCCCCACTAGTGCTATCTGTACCTTCACCCCCACCCCACCCCCACTAGGGCTATCTGTACCTTCACCCCACCCCACCCCCACTAGGGACATCTGTACCTTCACCCCACCCCCACTAGGGCTATCTGTAAATTCACCCCACCCCACCCCCACTAGGGGTATCTGTACCTTCCCCCCACCTCCACTAGGGCTATCTGTACCTTCACCCCACCCCACCCACACTAGGGCTATCTGTACCTTCACCCCACCCCCACTAGGGCTATCTGTACCTTCACCCCACCCCCACTAGGGCTATCTGTACCTTCACCCCACCCCCACTAGGGCTATCTGTACCTTCACCCCACCCCCACTAGGGCTATCTGTACCTTCACCCCACCCCCACTAGGGCTATCTGTACCTTCACCCCACACCCACTAGGGCTATCTGTACCTTCACCCCACCCCCACTAGGGCTATCTGTACCTTCACCCCACCCCACCCCCACTAGGGCTATCTGTACCTTCACCCCCACCCCACCCCCACTAGGGACATCTGTACCTTCACCCCACCCCCACTAGGGCTATCTGTACCTTCACCCCCACCCCACCCCCACTAGGGACATCTGTACCTTCACCCCACCCCCACTAGGGGTATCTGTACCTTCCCCCCACCTCCACTAGGGCTATCTGTACCTTCACCCCACCCCATCTAGGTCTATCTGTACCTTCACCCCACCCCCACTAGGGATTTCTGTACCTTCACCCCACCCCCACTAGGGCTATCTGTACCTTCACCCCACCCCACTAGGGCTATCTGTACCTTCACCCCCACCCCCACTAGGGCTATCTGTACCTTCACCCCGCCCCCACTAGGGCTATCTTTACCTTCACCCCACCCCCACTAGGGCTATCTGTACCTTCACCCCACCCCCACTAGGGCTATCTGTACCTTCACCCCACCCCACCCCCACTAGGGCTATCTGTACCTTCACCCCACCCGCACTAGGGCTATCTGTACCTTCCCCCCACCCCACCCCCACTAGGTCTATCTGTACCTTCATCCCACCCCACCCCCACTAGGGCTATCTGTACATTCACCCCACCCCCACTAGGGCTATCTGTACCTTCACCCCACCCCCACTAGGGCTATCTGTACCTTCACCCCACCCCCACTAGGGCTATCTGTACCTTCACCCCACCCCACCCCCACTAGGGGTATCTGTACCTTCCCCCCACCCCCACTAGGGCTATCTGTACCTTTACCCCACCCCATCTAGGGCTATCTGTACCTTCACCCCACCCCCACTAGGGCTATCTGTACCTTCACCCCACCCCCACTAGGGCTGTCTGTACCTTCACCCCACCCCCACTAGGGCTATCTGTACCTTCACCCCACCCCCACTAGGGCTATCTGTACCTTCACCCCACCCCACCCCCACTAGGGCTATCTGTACCTTCACCCCACCCCCACTAGGGCTATCTGTACCTTCATCCCACCCCACCCCCACTAGATCTATCTGTACCTTCACCCCCACCCCACCCCCACTAGGGCTATCTGTACCTTCAGCCCTACCCCACTAGGGCTATCTGTACCTTCACCCCACCCCCACTAGGGCTATCTGTACCTTCACCCCCACCCCCACTAGGGCTATCTGTACCTTCACCCCACCCCACCCCCACTAGGGCTATCTGTACCTTCACCCCACCCCCACTAGGGCTATCTGTACCTTCATCCCCACCCCACCCCCACTAGGGCTATCTGTACCTTCACCCCACCCCCACTAGGGCTATCTGTACCTTCACACCCACCCCCACTAGGGCTATCTGTACCTTCACCCCACCCCCACTAGGGCTAGCTGTACCTTGGCCCCACCCCACCCCCACTAGGGCTATCTGTACCTTCCCCCCCACCCCACCCCCACTAGGGCTATCTCTACCATCACCCCACCCCCACTAGGGCTATCTGTACCTTCCCCCCACCCCCACTAGGGCTATCTGTACCTTCACCCCACCCCCACTAGGGCTATCTGTACCTTCACCCCACCCCCACTAGGGCTATCTGTACCTTCACCCCACCCCACCCCCACTAGTGCTATCTGTACCTTCACCCCCACCCCACCCCCACTAGGGGTATCTGTACCTTCACCGCACCCCCACTAGGGCTATCTGTACCTTCACCCTCACCCCACCCCCACTAGTGCTATCTGTACCTTCACCCCCACCCCCACCCCCACTAGGGCTATCTGTACCTTCACCCCACCCCCACTAGGGCTATTTGTACCTTCACCCCACCCCCACTAGGGCTATCTGTACCTTCACCCCACCCCCACTAGGGCTATCTGTACCTTCACACCCACCCCACCCCCACTAGGGCTATCTCTACCATCACCCCACCCCACCCCCACTAGGGCTATCTGTACCTTCACCCCACCCCAACCCCACTAGGGCTATCTGTACCTTCACCCCACCCCACCCCCACTAGGGGTATCTGTACCTTCACCCCACCCCACCTCCACTAGGGCTATCTGTACCTTCACCCCACCCCCACTAGGGCTATCTGTACCTTCACCCCACCCCCACTAGGGCTATCTGTACCTTCACCCCATCCCCACTAGGGCTATCTGTACCTTCACCCCACCCCCACCCCCACTAGGGCTATCTGTACCTTCACCCCACCCCACCCCCACTAGGGCTATCTGTACCTTCACCCCACCCCACCCCCACTAGGGCTATCTGTACCTTCACCCCACCCCCACTAGGGCTATCTGTACCTTCACCCCACCCCCACTAGGGCTATCTGTACCTTCACCCCACCCCCACTAGGGCTATCTGTACCTTCACCCCACCCCACCTCCACTAGGGCTATCTGTACCTTCACCCCACCCCCACTAGGGCTATCTGTACCTTCACCCCCACCCCCACTAGGGCTATCTGTACCTTCACCCCACCCCCACTAGGGCTATCTGTACCTTCTCCCCACCCCACCCCCACTAGGGCTATCTGTACCTTCTCCCCACCGCACCCCCACTAGGGCTATCTGTACCTTCACCCCACCCACACTAGGGCTATCTGTACCTTCACCCCACCCCCACTAGGGCTATCTGTACCTTCACCCCACCCCCACTAGGGCTGTCTGTACCTTCACCCCACCCACACTAGGGCTATCTGTACCTTCACCCCACCCCCACTAGGGCTATCTGTACCTTCACCCCACCCCCACTAGGGCTATCTGTACCTTCACCCCACCCCACCCCCACTAGGGCTGTCTGTACCTTCACCCCATCCCCACTAGGGCTATCTGTACCTTCACCCCACCCCCACTAGGGCTGTCTGTACCTTCACCCCACCCCCACTAGGGCTATCTGTACCTTCACCCCACCCCCACTAGGGCTATCTGTACCTTCACCCCACCCCCACTAGGGGTACCTGTACCTTCACCCCACCCCACCCCCACTAGGTCTATCTGTACCTTCACCCCACCCCACCCCCACTAGGGCTATCTGTACCTTCACCCCACCCCCACTAGGGCTATCTGTACCTCCACCCCACCCCACCCCCACTAGGGCTATCTGTACCTTCACCCCACCCCCACTAGGGCTATCTGTACCTTCACCCCACCCCCACTAGGGCTATCTGTACCTTCACCCCACCCCCACTAGGGCTATCTGTACCTTCACCCCACCCCACCCCCACTAGGGCTATCTGTACCTTCACCCCACCCCCACTAGGGCTATCTGTACCTTCACCCCACCCCCACTAGGGCTATCTGTACCTTCACCCCACCCCCACTGGGGCTATCTGTACCTTCACCCCACCCCCACTAGGGCTATCTGTACCTTCACCCCCCACCCCCACTAGGGCTATCTGTACCTTCACCCCACCCCCACTAGGGCTATCTGTACCTTCACCCCACCCCCACTAGGGCTATCTGTACCTTCACCCCACCCCCACTAGGGCTATCTGTACCTTCACCCCCCACCCCCACTAGGTCTATCTGTACCTTCACCCCACCCCACTAGGGCTATCTGTACCTTCACCCCACCCCACCCCCACTAGGGCTATCTGTACCTTCACCCCACCCCCACTAGGGCTATCTGTACCTTCACCCCACCCCCACTAGGGCTATCTGTACCTTCACCCCACCCCACCCCCACTAGAGCTATCTGTACCTTCACCCCACCCCTCCCCCACTAGGGCTATCTGTACCTTCACCCCACCCCACCCCCACTAGGGCTATCTGTACCTTCACCCCACCCCCACTAGGGCTATCTGTACCTTCACCCCACCCCCACTAGGACTATCTGTACCTTCACCCCTCCCCCACTAGGGCTATCTGTACCTTCACCCCACCCCACCCCCACTAGGGCTATCTGTACCTTCACCCCACCCCCACTAGGGCTATCTGTACCTTCACCCCACCCCCACTAGGGCTATCTGTAACTTCACCCCACCCCTACCCCCACTAGGGGTATCTGTACCTTCACCCCACCCCCACCCCCACTAGGGCTATCTGTACCTTCACCCCACCCCCACCCCCACTAGGGCTATCTGTACCTTCACCCCACCCCACCCCCACTAGGGGTATCTGTACCTTCACCCCACCCCCACTAGGACTATCTGTACCTTCACCCCACCCCCACTAGGGCTATCTGTACCTTCCCCCCACCCCCACTAGGGCTATCTGTACCTTCACCCCACACCACCCCCACTAGGGCTATCTGTACCTTCACCCCACCCCCACTAGGACTATCTGTACCTTCACCCCACCCCCACCCCCACTAGGGGTATCTGTACCTTCACCCCACCCCACCCCCACTAGGACTATCTGTACCTTCACCCCACCCCCACTAGGGCTATCTGTACCTTCACCCCACCCCCACTAGGGCTATCTGTACCTTCACCCCACCCCCACTAGGGCTATCTGTACCTTCACCCCACCCCCACTAGGGCTATCTGTACCTACACCCCACCCCCACTAGGGGTATCTGTACCTTCACCCCACACCACCCCCACTAGGGCTATCTGTACCTTCACCCCACCCCCACTAGGGCTATCTGTACCTTCACCCCACCCCACCCCCACTAGGGCTATCTGTACCTTCACCCCACCCCACCCCCACTAGGGCTATCTGTACCTTCACCCCACCCCCACTAGGGCTATCTGTACCTTCACCCCACCCCCACTAGGTCTATCTGTACCTTCACCCCACCCCCACTAGGGCTATCTGTACCTTCACCCCACCCCCACTAGGACTATCTGCACCTTCTACCCTTAATTAGCACACTCCTTTAGATAATATCACCACCTTCAACACCTCTTTGTCCTTTTGTCTCTGACATCTTTTGGTTATCTCCACCTATCACTGGCTGCTTGTCCCAACAAACACCCCGCCCCCATCCCTTAAACCAGCTAATATTTCACCCCTCTCCTATTTTTCCTTAGTTCTGTTGAAGGGTTGTTCGGACTCGGAACGTTACCTGTGTCCCTCTGCGCAGACGCTGCCAGACCTGCATTTCTATAGCCTCTTTCCGAACCTCAACCTTCTTCCCTGCCCAGACAGTGGAGCTGCTGCCATAATACAGGAAACCCCGCAGTGAATTTCTGCACAGTGCGATCCCACACACACAGAATTGTGATAAAGGACAGATGACGTGCTTGACTGGCAGAGTCTGGGCTGGAGGCTCTTTGGGATGTAGTGAGGTGGAGCTGCCTGTAGGACAGGAGGTTGAGGGCTGGTCTCTGATCCCTACATCATTCAGAGGGATTCCTTCACTGGATCCCACTCCACCAAACTCGCAATCCTAAAATTCACCTCCTTAGATCCAAATCACCCCCTGTCCTCAACTCCCTCCCCTCCCTATCTCTATAACCTCCTCCAGCCCCTACACCCCTCCCTATCTCTGTAACCTCCTCCAGCCCCTACACCCCTCCCTATCTCTGTAACCTCCTCCAGCCCCTACAACCCTCCCTATCTCTGTAACCGCCCCCAGTCCCTACACCTCTCCCTATCTCTGTAACCTCCTCCAGCCCCTACACCCCTCCCTATCTCTGTAACCTCCTCCAGCCCCTACACACCTCCCTATCTCTGTAACCTCCTCCAGCCCCTACACCCCTCCCTATCCCTGTAACCTCCTCCAGCCCCTACAACCCTCCCTATCTCTGTAACCTCCTCCAGCCCCTACACCCCTCCCTATCTCTGTAACCTCCTCCAGCCCCTACACCCCTCCCTATCTCTGTAACCTCCTCCAGTCCCTACAACCCTCCCTATCTCTGTAACCTCTTCCAGCCCCTACACCCCTCCCTATCTCTGTAACCTCCTCCAGTCCCTACAACCCTCCCTATCTCTGTAACCTCCTCCAGCTCCTACATCCCTCCCTATCTCTGTAACCTCCGCCAGCCCCTACAACCCTCCCTATCTCCGTAACCTCCTCCAGCCCCTACAACCCTCCCTATCTCTATAACCTCCTCCAGCCCCTACACCCATCCCTATCTCCGTAACCTCTTCCAGCCCCTACACCCCTCCCTATCTCTGTAACCTCCTCCAGCCCCTACACCCCTCCCTATCTCTGTAACCTCCTCCAGCCCCTACACCCCTCCCTATCACTGTAACCTCCTCCAGCCCCTACAACCCTCCCTATCTCTGTAACCTCCTCCAGCCCCTACACCCCTCCCTATCACTGTAACCTCCTCCAGCCCCTACAACCCTCCCTATCTCTGTAACCACCTCCAGCCCCTACAACCCTCCCTATCTCTGTAACCTCCTCCAGCCCCTACAACCCTCCCTATCTCTGTAACATCCTGCAGCCGTAACAACTCTCAATATCTCTGTAAACTCCGAGAACCCTCCGAAATCTCTGCGCTACTCCAATTCCGGCCTCCTGACCATCCCCTGATTCCCATCACTCTGTGCACGGTGCTCCGAGTGTGGTCTAACCGAGGGATACGGAGACTGGAGGGTCAGAGGGAGGATTGCGGGGGGTCAGTGGGGAGGGTTAAAGGGAGTGACGGACTGGATTGGGGCGGGGGGACTGGGAGACTCGGAGGGACTGGGTGACACCTAGGGACGGGGTCAGTGCGGAGGGACTGGGTGACTCGGAGGGACTGGGTCAGTGCGGAGGGACTGGGTGACTCGGAGGGACTGGGTCAGTTCGGAGGGACTGCGTCAGTGCGGAGGGACTGGGTCAGTGTGGAGGGACTGGGAGACTCGGAGGGACTGGGGGACTCGGAGGGACTGGAACAGTGCGGAGGGACTGGGTGACTCGGAGGGACTGGGTGACTCGGAGGGACTGGGAGACTTGGAGGGACTGGGTGACTCGGAGGGACTGGGAGACTCGGAGGGACTGGGTCAGTGCGGAGGGACTGGGTCAGTACGGAGGGACTGGGAGAATCGGAGGGACTGGGTCAGTGCGGAGGGATGGGGTCAGTACGGAGGGACTGGGTGACTCGGAGGGACTGGGAGATTCGGAGGGACTGGGAGATTCAGAGGGACTGGGTCAGTGCGGAGAAACTGGGTGACTCGGAGGGACTGGGTAACTCGGAGGGACTGGGTGACTCGGAGGGACTGGGAGATTCGGAGGGACTGGGTCAGTTCGGAGGGACTGAGTCAGTTCGGAGGGACTGGGTCAGTGCGGAGGGACTGGGTGAGTCGGAGGGACTGGGTGACTCGGAGGAACTGGGTTATTGCAGAGGGACTGGGTGATTCGGAGGGACTGGGTCAGTGCGGAGGGACTGGGTGACTCGGAGGGACTGGGTCAGTGCGGAGGGACTGGGTCAGTGTGGAGGGACTGGGTGACTCGGAGGGACTGGGAGACTCGGAGGGACTGGGAGACTCGGAGGGACTGGGTCAGTGCGGAGGGACTGGGTGATTCGGAGGGACTGGGTCAGTGCGGAGGGACTGGGTGACTCGGAGGGACTGGGTCAATGTGGAGGGACTGGGAGACACGGAGGGACTGGGTGACTCGGAGGGACTGGGAGACTTGGAGGGACTGGGTGACTCAGAGGTACTGGGAGACTCGGAGGGACTGGGTCAGTGCAGAGGGACTGGGTCAGTACGGAGGGACTGGGAGAATCGGAGGGACTGGGTCAGTGCGGAGGGACGGGGTCAGTACGGAGGGACTGGGTGACTCGGAGGGACTGGGTGATTCGGAGGGACTGGGTCAGTGCGGAGGAACGGGGTCAGTACGGAGGGACTGGGTGACTCGGAGGGACTGGGAGATTCGGAGGGACTGGGAGATTCGGAGGGACTGGGTCAGTGCGGAGGGACTGGGTGACTCGGAGCGACTGGGTGACTCGGAGGGACTGGGAGACTTGGAGGGACTGGGTGACTCGGAGGGACTGGGAGACTCGGAGGGACTGGGTCAGTGCGGAGGGACTGGGTCAGTACGGAGGGACTGGGAGAATCGGAGGGACTGGGTCAGTGCGGAGGGACGGGGTCAGTACGGAGGGACTGGGTGACTCGGAGGGACTGGGTGACTCGGAGGGACTGGGAGATTCGGAGGGACTGGGAGATTCGGAGGGACTGGGTCAGTGCGGAGAAACTGGGTGACTCGGAGGGACTGGGTAACTCGGAGGGAGTGGGTGACTCGGAGGGACTGGGAGATTCGGAGGGACTGGGTCAGTTCGGAGGGACTGAGTCAGTTCGGAGGGACTGGGTCAGTGCGGAGGGACTGGGTGACTCGGAGGGACTGGGTGACTCGGAGGGACTGGGTCATTGCAGAGGGACTGGGTGACTCGGAGGGACTGGGTCAGTGCGGAGGGACTGGGTGACTCGGAGGGACTGGGTGACTCGGAGGAACTGGGTCAGTGTGGAGGGACTGGGTGACTCGGAGGGACTGGGAGACTCGGAGGGACTGGGTCAGTGCGGAGGGACTGGGTCAGTGTGGAGGGATTGGGTGACTCGGAGGGACTGGGAGACTCGGAGGGACTGGGTCAGTGCGGAGGGACTGGGTCAGTGCGGAGGGACTGGGTGATTCGGAGGGACTGGGTGATTCGGAGGGACTGGGTCAGTGCGGAGGAACTGGGTGACTCGGAGGGACTGGGTCAGTGTGGAGGGACTGGGAGACTCGGAGGGACTGGGTGACTCGGAGGGACTGGGAGACTTGGAGGGACTGGGTGACTCAGAGGGACTGGGAGACTCGGAGGGACTGGGTCAGTGCGGAGGGACTGGGTCAGTACGGAGGGACTGGGAGAATAGGAGGGACTGGGTCAGTGCGGAGGGACGGGGTCAGTACGGAGGGACTGGGTGACTCGGAGGGACTGGGTGATTCAGAGGGACTGGGTCAGTGCGGAGGGACGGGGTCAGTACGGAGGGACTGGGTGACTCGGAGGGACTGGGAGATTGGGAGGGACTGGGAGATTCGGAGGGACTGGGTCAGTGCAGAGGGACTGGGTGACTCAGAGGGACTGGGTGACTCGGAGGGACTGGGTCATTGCAGAGGGACTGGGTGACTCGGAGGGACTGGGTCAGTGCGGAGGGATTGGGTGACTCGGAGGGACTGGGTCAGTGCGGAGGGACTGGGTCAGTGGAGGGACTGGGTGACTCGGAGGGACTGGGAGACTCGGAGGGACTGGGTCAGTGCGGAGGGACTGGGTGATTCGGAGGGACTGGGTGATTCGGAGGGACTGGGTCAGTGCGGAGTGACTGGGTGACTCGGAGGGACTGGGTCAATGTGGAGGGACTGGGAGACACGGAGGGACTGGGTGACTCGGAGGGACTGGGAGACTTGGAGGGACTGGGTGACTCAGAGGTACTGGGAGACTCGGAGGGACTGGGTCAGTGCGGAGGGACTGGGTCAGTACGGAGGGACTGGGAGAATCGGAGGGACTGGGTCAGTGCGGAGGGACGGGGTCAGTACGGAGGGACTGGGTGACTCGGAGGGACTGGGTGATTCGGAGGGACTGGGTCAGTGCGGAGGAACGGGGTCAGTACGGAGGGACTTGGTGACTCGGAGGGACTGGGAGATTCGGAGGGACTGGGAGATTCGGAGGGACTGGGTCAGTGCGGAGGGACTGGGTGACTCGGAGGGACTGGGTGACTCGGAGGGACTGGGAGACTTGGAGGGACTGGGTGACTCAGAGGTACTGGGAGACTCGGAGGGACTGGGTCAGTGCAGAGGGACTGGGTCAGTACGGAGGGACTGGGAGAATCGGAGGGACTGGGTCAGTGCGGAGGGACGGGGTCAGTACGGAGGGACTGGGTGACTCGGAGGGACTGGGTGATTCGGAGGGACTGGGTCAGTGCGGAGGAACGGGGTCAGTACGGAGGGACTGGGTGACTCGGAGGGACTGGGAGATTCGGAGGGACTGGGAGATTCGGAGGGACTGGGTCAGTGCGGAGGGACTGGGTGACTCGGAGCGACTGGGTGACTCGGAGGGACTGGGAGACTTGGAGGGACTGGGTGACTCGGAGGGACTGGGAGACTCGGAGGGACTGGGTCAGTGCGGAGGGACTTGGTCAGTACGGAGGGACTGGGAGAATCGGAGGGACTGGGTCAGTGCGGAGGGACGGGGTCAGTACGGAGGGACTGGGTGACTCGGAGGGACTGGGTGACTCGGAGGGACTGGGAGATTCGGAGGGACTGGGAGATTCGGAGGGACTGGGTCAGTGCGGAGAAACTGGGTGACTCGGAGGGACTGGGTAACTCGGAGGGAGTGGGTGACTCGGAGGGACTGGGAGATTCGGAGGGACTGGGTCAGTTCGGAGGGACTGAGTCAGTTCGGAGGGACTGGGTCAGTGCGGAGGGACTGGGTGACTCGGAGGGACTGGGTGACTCGGAGGGACTGGGTCATTGCAGAGGGACTGGGTGACTCGGAGGGACTGGGTCAGTGCGGAGGGACTGGGTGACTCGGAGGGACTGGGTGACTCGGAGGAACTGGGTCAGTGTGGAGGGACTGGGTGACTCGGAGGGACTGGGAGACTCGGAGGGACTGGGTCAGTGCGGAGGGACTGGGTCAGTGTGGAGGGATTGGGTGACTCGGAGGGACTGGGAGACTTGGAGGGACTGGGTCAGTGCGGAGGGACTGGGTGATTCGGAGGGACTGGGTGATTCGGAGGGACTGGGTGATTCGGAGGGACTGGGTCAGTGCGGAGGAACTGGGTGACTCGGAGGGACTGGGTCAGTGTGGAGGGACTGGGAGACTCGGAGGGACTGGGTGACTCGGAGGGACTGGGAGACTTGGAGGGACTGGGTGACTCAGAGGGACTGGGAGACTCGGAGGGACTGGGTCAGTGCGGAGGGACTGGGTCAGTACGGAGGGACTGGGAGAATAGGAGGGACTGGGTCAGTGCGGAGGGACGGGGTCAGTACGGAGGGACTGGGTGACTCGGAGGGACTGGGTGATTCAGAGGGACTGGGTCAGTGCGGAGGGACGGGGTCAGTACGGAGGGACTGGGTGACTCGGAGGGACTGGGAGATTGGGAGGGACTGGGAGATTCGGAGGGACTGGGTCAGTGCAGAGGGACTGGGTGACTCAGAGGGACTGGGTGACTCGGAGGGACTGGGTCATTGCAGAGGGACTGGGTGACTCGGAGGGACTGGGTCAGTGCGGAGGGATTGGGTGACTCGGAGGGACTGGGTCAGTGCGGAGGGACTGGGTCAGTGGAGGGACTGGGTGACTCGGAGGGACTGGGAGACTCGGAGGGACTGGGTCAGTGCGGAGGGACTGGGTGATTCGGAGGGACTGGGTGATTCGGAGGGACTGGGTCAGTGCGGAGTGACTGGGTGACTCGGAGGGACTGGGTCAATGTGGAGGGACTGGGAGACACGGAGGGACTGGGTGACTCGGAGGGACTGGGAGACTTGGAGGGACTGGGTGACTCAGAGGTACTGGGAGACTCGGAGGGACTGGGTCAGTGCGGAGGGACTGGGTCAGTACGGAGGGACTGGGAGAATCGGAGGGACTGGGTCAGTGCGGAGGGACGGGGTCAGTACGGAGGGACTGGGTGACTCGGAGGGACTGGGTGATTCGGAGGGACTGGGTCAGTGCGGAGGAACGGGGTCAGTACGGAGGGACTGGGTGACTCGGAGGGACTGGGAGATTCGGAGGGACTGGGAGATTCGGAGGGACTGGGTCAGTGCGGAGGGACTGGGTGACTCGGAGGGACTGGGTGACTCGGAGGGACTGGGAGACTTGGAGGGACTGGGTGACTCGGAGGGACTGGGAGACTCAGAGGGACTGGGTCAGTGCGGAGGGACTGGGTCAGTATGGAGGGACTGGGAGAATCGGAGGGACTGGGTCAGTGCGGAGGGACGGGGTCAGTACGGAGGGACTGGGTGACTCGGAGGGACTGGGAGATTCGGAGGGACTGGGAGATTCGGAGGGACTGGGTCAGTGCGGAGAAACTGGGTTACTCGGAGGGACTGGGTAACTCGGAGGGAGTGGGTGACTCGGAGGGACTGGGAGATTCGGAGGGACTGGGTCAGTTCGGAGGGACTGAGTCAGTTCGGAGGGACTGGGTCAGTGCGGAGGGACTGGGTGACTCGGAGGGACTGGGTGACTCGGAGGGACTGGGTTATTGCAGAGGGACTGGGTGACTCGGAGGGACTGGGTCAGTGCGGAGGGACTGGGTGACTCGGAGGGACTGGGTGACTCGGAGGAACTGGGTCAGTGTGGAGGGACTGGGTGACTCGGAGGGACTGGGAGACTCGGTGGGACTGGGTCAGTGCGGAGGGACTGGGTCAGTGTGGAGGGATTGGGTGACTCGGAGGGACTGGGAGACTCGGAGGGACTGGGTCAGTGCGGAGGGACTGGGTCAGTGCGGAGGGACTGGGTGATTCGGAGGGACTGGGTGATTCGGAGGGACTGGATCAGTGCGGAGGAACTGGGTGACTCGGAGGGACTGGGTCAGTGTGGAGGGACTGGGAGACTCGGAGGGACTGGGTGACTCGGAGGGACTGGGAGACTTGGAGGGACTGGGTGACTCAGAGGGACTGGGAGACTCGGAGGGACTGGGTCAGTGCGGAGGGACTGGGTCAGTACGGAGGGACTGGGAGAATAGGAGGGACTGGGTCAGTGCGGAGGGACGGGGTCAGTACGGAGGGACTGGGTGACTCGGAGGGACTGGGTGATTCAGAGGGACTGGGTCAGTGCGGAGGGACGGGGTCAGTACGGAGGGACTGGGTGACTCGGAGGGACTGGGAGATTGGGAGGGACTGGGAGATTCGGAGGGACTGGGTCAGTGCAGAGGGACTGGGTGACTCAGAGGGACTGGGTGACTCGGAGGGACTGGGTCAGTGCGGAGGGACTGGGTCAGTGTGGAGGGACTGGGTGACTCGGAGGGACTGGGAGACTCGGAGGGACTGGGTCAGTGCGGAGGGACTGGGTCAGTGCGGAGGGACTGGGTGATTCGGAGGGACTGGGTGATTCGGAGGGACTGGGTCAGTGCGGAGGGACTGGGTGACTCGGAGGGACTGGGTCAGTGCGGAGGGACTGGGTCAGTGTGGAGGGACTGGGTGACTCGGAGGGACTGGGAGACTCGGAGGGACTGGGTCAGTGCGGAGGGACTGGGTCAGTGCGGAGGGACTGGGTGATTCGGAGGGACTGGGTGATTCGGAGGGACTGGGTCAGTGCGGAGGGACTGGGTGACTCGGAGGGACTGGGTCAATGTGGAGGGACTGGGAGACACGGAGGGACTGGGTGACTCGGAGGGACTGGGAGACTTGGAGGGACTGGGTGACTCAGAGGTACTGGGAGACTCGGAGGGACTGGATCAGTGCGGAGGGACTGGGTCAGTACGGAGGGACTGGGAGAATCGGAGGGACTGGGTCAGTGCGGAGGGACGGGGTCAGTACGGAGGGACTGGGTGACTCGGAGGGACTGGGTGATTCGGAGGGACTGGGTCAGTGCGGAGGAACGGGGTCAGTACGGAGGGACTGGGTGACTCGGAGGGACTGGGAGATTCGGAGGGACTGGGAGATTCGGAGGGACTGGGTCAGTGCGGAGGGACTGGGTGACTCGGAGGGACTGGGTGACTCGGAGGGACTGGGAGACTTGGAGGGACTGGGTGACTCGGAGGGACTGGGAGACTCGGAGGGACTGGGTCAGTGCGGAGGGACTGGGTCAGTACGGAGGGACTGGGAGAATCGGAGGGACTGGGTCAGTGCGGAGGGACGGGGTCAGTACGGAGGGACTGGGTGACTCGGAGGGACTGGGTGACTCGGAGGGACTGGGAGATTCGGAGGGACTGGGAGATTCGGAGGGACTGGGTCAGTGCGGAGAAACTGGGTGACTCGGAGGGACTGGGTAACTCGGAGGGAGTGGGTGACTCGGAGGGACTGGGAGATTCGGAGGGACTGGGTCAGTTCGGAGGGACTGAGTCAGTTCGGAGGGACTGGGTCAGTGCGGAGGGACTGGGTGACTCGGAGGGACTGGGTGACTCGGAGGGACTGGGTTATTGCAGAGGGACTGGGTGACTCGGAGGGACTGGGTCAGTGCGGAGGACTGGGTGACTCGGAGGGACTGGGTGACTCGGAGGAACTGGGTCAGTGTGGAGGGACTGGGTGACTCGGAGGGACTGGGAGACTCGGAGGGACTGGGTCAGTGCGGAGGGACTGGGTCAGTGTGGAGGGATTGGGTGACTCGGAGGGACTGGGAGACTCGGAGGGACTGGGTCAGTGCGGAGGGACTGGGTCAGTGCGGAGGGACTGGGTGATTCGGAGGGACTGGGTGATTCGGAGGGACTGGGTCAGTGCGGAGGAACTGGGTGACTCGGAGGGACTGGGTCAGTGTGGAGGGACTGGGAGACTCGGAGGGACTGGGTGACTCGGAGGGACTGGGAGACTTGGAGGGACTGGGTGATTCAGAGGGACTGGGAGACTCGGAGGGACTGGGTCAGTGCGGAGGGACTGGGTCAGTACGGAGGGACTGGGAGAATAGGAGGGACTGGGTCAGTGCGGAGGGACGGGGTCAGTACGGAGGGACTGGGTGACTCGGAGGGACTGGGTGATTCAGAGGGACTGGGTCAGTGCGGAGGGACGGGGTCAGTACGGAGGGACTGGGTGACTCGGAGGGACTGGGAGATTGGGAGGGACTGGGAGATTCGGAGGGACTGGGTCAGTGCGGAGGGACTGGGTGACTCGGAGGGACTGGGTGACTCGGAGGGACTGGGAGACTTGGAGGGACTGGGTGACTCGGAGGGACTGGGAGACTCGGAGGGACTGGGTCAGTGCGGAGGGACTGGGTCAGTACGGAGGGACTGGGAGAATCGGAGGGACTGGGTCAGTGCGGAGGGACGGGGTCAGTACGGAGGGACTGGGTGACTCGGAGGGACTGGGTGATTCGGAGGGACTGGGTCAGTGCGGAGGAACGGGGGTCAGTACGGAGGGACTGGGTGACTCGGAGGGACTGGGAGATTCGGAGGGACTGGGAGATTCGGAGGGACTGGGTCAGTGCGGAGGGACTGGGTGACTCGGAGGGACTGGGTGACTCGGAGGGACTGGGAGAATTGGAGGGACTGGGTGACTCGGAGGGACTGGGAGACTCGGAGGGACTGGGTCAGTGCGGAGGGACTGGGTCAGTATGGAGGGACTGGGAGAATCGGAGGGACTGGGTCAGTGCGGAGGGACGGGGTCAGTACGGAGGGACTGGGTGACTCGGAGGGACTGGGTGACTCGGAGGGACTGGGAGATTCGGAGGGACTGGGAGATTCGGAGGGACTGGGTCAGTGCGGAGAAACTGGGTGACTCGGAGGGACTGGGTAACTCGGAGGGAGTGGGTGACTCGGAGGGACTGGGAGATTCGGAGGGACTGGGTCAGTTCGGAGGGACTGAGTCAGTTCGGAGGGACTGGGTCAGTGCGGAGGGACTGGGTGACTCGGAGGGACTGGGTGACTCGGAGGGACTGGGTCATTGCAGAGGGACTGGGTGACTCGGAGGGACTGGGTCAGTGCGGAGGGACTGGGTGACTCGGAGGGACTGGGTGACTCGGAGGAACTGGGTCAGTGTGGAGGGACTGGGTGACTCGGAGGGACTGGGAGACTCGGAGGGACTGGGTCAGTGCGGAGGGACTGGGTCAGTGTGGAGGGATTGGGTGACTCGGAGGGACTGGGAGACTTGGAGGGACTGGGTCAGTGCGGAGGGACTGGGTGATTCGGAGGGACTGGGTGATTCGGAGGGACTGGGTCAGTGCGGAGGAACTGGGTGACTCGGAGGGACTGGGTCAGTGTGGAGGGACTGGGAGACTCGGAGGGACTGGGTGACTTGGAGGGACTGGGAGATTTGGAGGGACTGGGTGACTCAGAGGTACTGGGAGACTCGGAGGGACTGGGTCAGTGCGGAGGGACTGGGTCAGTACGGAGGGGACTGGGAGAATAGGAGGGACTGGGTCAGTGCGGAGGTACGGGGTCAGTACGGAGGGACTGGGTGACTCGGAGGGACTGGGTGATTCAGAGGGACTGGGTCAGTGCGGAGGGACGGGGTCAGTACGGAGGGACTGGGTGACTCGGAGGGACTGGGAGATTGGGAGGGACTGGGAGATTCGGAGGGACTGGGTCAGTGCGGAGGGACTGGGTGACTCGGAGGGACTGGGTGACTCGGAGGGACTGGGAGACTTGGAGGGACTGGGTGACTCGGAGGGACTGGGAGACTCGGAGGGACTGGGTCAGTGCGGAGGGACTGGGTCAGTACGGAGGGACTGGGAGAATCGGAGGGACTGGGTCAGTGCGGAGGGACGGGGTCAGTACGGAGGGACTGGGTGACTCGGAGGGACTGGGTGACTCGGAGGGACTGGGAGATTCGGAGGGACTGGGAGATTCGGAGGGACTGGGTCAGTGCGGAGAAACTGGGTGACTCGGAGGGACTGGGTAACTCGGAGGGAGTGGGTGACTCGGAGGGACTGGAGATTCGGAGGGACTGGGTCAGTTCGGAGGGACTGAGTCAGTTCGGAGGGACTGGGTCAGTGCGGAGGGACTGGGTGACTCGGAGGGACTGGGTGACTCGGAGGAACTGGGTCAGTGTGGAGGGACTGGATGACTCGGAGGGACTGGGAGACTCGGAGGGACTGGGTCAGTGCGGAGGGACTGGGTCAGTGTGGAGGGATTGGGTGACTCGGAGGGACTGGGAGACTCGGAGGGACTGGGTCAGTGCGGAGGGACTGGGTCAGTGCGGAGGGACTGGGTGATTCGGAGGGACTGGGTGATTCGGAGGGACTGGGTCAGTGCGGAGGAACTGGGTGACTCGGAGGGACTGGGTGACTCGGAGGGACTGGGAGACTTGGAGGGACTGGGTGACTCAGAGGGACTGGGAGACTCGGAGGGACTGGGTCAGTGCGGAGGGACTGGGTCAGTACGGAGGGACTGGGAGAATAGAAGGGACTGGGTCAGTGCGGAGGGACGGGGTCAGTACGGAGGGACTGGGTGACTCGGAGGGACTGGGTGATTCAGAGGGACTGGGTCAGTGCGGAGGGACGGGGTCAGTACGGAGGGACTGGGTGACTCGGAGGGACTGGGAGATTGGGAGGGACTGGGAGATTCGGAGGGACTGGGTCAGTGCAGAGGGACTGGGTGACTCAGAGGGACTGGGTGACTCGGAGGGGACTGGGTCATTGCAGAGGGACTGGGTGACTCGGAGGGACTGGGTCAGTGCGGAGGGATTGGGTGACTCGGAGGGACTGGGTCAGTGTGGAGGGACTGGGTCAGTGGAGGGACTGGGTGACTCGGAGGGACTGGGAGACTCGGAGGGACTGGGTCAGTGCGGAGGGACTGGGTCAGTGCGGAGGGACTGAGTGATTTGGAGGGACTGGGTGATTCGGAGGGACTGGGTCAGTGCGGAGGGACTGGGTGATTCAGAGGGACTGGGTCAGTTCGGAGGGACTGGGAGACTCGGAGGGACTGGGTCAGTGCGGAGGGACTGGGTGATTCGGAGGGACTGGGTCAGTGCGGAGGCACTGGGTGATTCGGAGGGACTGGGTGACTCGGAGGGACTGGGTCAGTGCGGAGGGACTGGGTGATTTGGAGGGACTGGGTCAGTGCGGAGGGGTCTGGGTGATTCGGAGGGACTGGGTGACTCAGAGGGACTGGGTCAGTGCGGAGGGACTGGGTGATTCGGAGGGACTGGGTTACTCGGAGGGACTGGGAGATTCAGAGGGACTGGGTCAGTGCGGAGGGACTGGGTGATTCGGAGGGACTGGGTGACTCGGAGGGACTGGGAGATTCAGAGGGACTGGGTCAGTGCGGAGGGGACTGGGTGATTCGGAGGGACTGGGTGACTCGGAGGGACTGGGTGATTCGGAGGGACTGGGTGATTCGGAGGGACTGGGTGACTCGGCGGAACTGGGAGATTCAAAGGGACTGGGAGATTGGGAGGGACTGGGTGACTCGGAGGGACTGGGTCAGTGCGGAGGGACTGGGTGACTCGGAGGGACTGGGTGACTCGGAGGGACTGGGTGACTCGGAGGAACTGGGTCAGTTTGGAGGGACTGGGTGACTCGGAGGGACTGGGAGACTCGGAGGGACTGGGTCAGTGCGGAGGGACTGGGAGACTCGGAGGGACTGGGTGACTCGGAGGGGACTGGGAGATTCAGAGGGACTGGGTCAGTGCAGAGGGACTGGGAGATTCAGAGGGACTGGGTCAGTGCAGAGGGACTGGGTGACTCAGAGGGACTGGGTGACTCGGAGGAACTGGGAGATTCAGAGGGACTGGGTGATTCAGAGGGACTGGGAGACTCAGAGGGACTGGGAGACTCAGAGGGACTGGCAGATTCAGAGGGACTGGGTCAGTGCGGAGGGACTGGGTCAGTGCGGAGGGACTGGGTGACTCGGAGGGACTGGGTGACTCGGAGGGACTGGGAGATTCAGAGGGACTGGGAGATTCGGAGGGACTGGGAGACTCGGAGGGACTGGGTCAGTGCGGAGGGACTGGGAGACTCAGAGGGACTGGGAGACTCGGAGGGGACTGGGTCAGTGCGGAGGGACTGGGAGACTCGGAGGGACTGGGTCAGTGTGGAGGGACTGGGTCAGTGCGGAGGGACTGGGAGATTCGGAGGGACTGGGTGACTCGGAGGGACTGGGTGACTTGGAGGGACTGGGTGATTCAGAGGGACTGGGAGACTCAGAGGGACTGGGTCAGTGTGGAGGGACTGGGTCAGTGCGGAGGGACTGGGAGATTCGGAGGGACTGGGTGACTCGGAGGGACTGGGTGACTTGGAGGGACTGGGTGATTCAGAGGGGACTGGGAGACTCAGAGGGACTGGGAGACTCAGAGGGACTGGGTGACTTGGAGGGACTGGGAGATTCGGAGGGACTTACCGTCACTGCGGAGGGGTGAGTGGAGTGGGTGGGCTGAGGACTCTGCGGCGGGTCAGTAGGTCCCTGAGGAAGCAGATGTACCTCCCCACGTCCGAGGGCTGGACCTTGGCGATGTAGAGGTTCCCTGTAACCTGGGAGATGAAACGCCGACTGTCCTCTTCAACTAAAC
The DNA here is from genome assembly GCA_026770705.1 of Isurus oxyrinchus. Classification (NCBI taxonomy): domain Eukaryota; kingdom Metazoa; phylum Chordata; class Chondrichthyes; order Lamniformes; family Lamnidae; genus Isurus; species Isurus oxyrinchus. The sequence goes on along the minus strand of JANJGN010004423.1, from coordinate 5,775 downwards.
TGGGGAAGACATTGAAGACCCAACCGTAGCTCACATCTGGGGGGACACACAGAAAGAGTTACACAGAGAGTGAGAGTGAGGCAGAGGGAGGGGGGAGAGAGAGAGGGAGGGAGGGGAGTGGGAGAGAAGAGAGGGGGGAAGGGGAGGGGGAGGGAGAGGGGGGAGACAGGGAGAGAGGGGGAGGATAGAGGAGGGAGGGAGAGGGGGGGAGACAGGGAGAGAGGGGAGGATAGAGGAGGGAGAGAGAGAGGGAGAGAAGGAGAAGGAGAGAGAGAAGGAGAGAGGGAGGGAGGGAGAGAGGGATAGAGAGAAGGAGAGAGGGATGGGAGAGAGAGGGAGAGAGGGAGAGAAGGAGAGAGAGTAAGAGAGAGGAGAAATAGAGAGAGGGAGAAGGAGAGAGGGAGGGAGAGGGAGGGAGAGAGGGGGAGAGAGGGAGAGAGGGAGGGAGAGAGGAGAGAGGAGAGAGGGAGAGAGGGAGAGAGGGAGGGAGAGAGGGAGAGAGAGGGAGAGGGAGAGAGGGAGAGAGGGAGGGAGAGAAGGAGAGAAGGGGAGAGGGAGAGAGGGAGAGAGAGTAGAGAGGGAGAGAGAAGGAGAGAGGGTTGTGGGGGAGAGGGAGAGAGAGAAGAGAGGGAGAGAGGGAGAGAGGGAGAGAGGGAGAGAGCGAAGGAGAGAGGAGAGGGGGAGAGGGGGAGAGAGGGAGAGAGAGAAGGAGAGCTGGTGAGGGGGAAGGGGGAGAGAGGGAGCGAGGGAGAGAGAGAAGGAGAGAGGGAAGAGAGGGAGAGGGGGAGAGAGGGAGGGAGAGAGGGAGAGAAAGAGAGAGGGAGAGAGGGAGAGAGAGAAGTCGAGAGGGGGAGAGAGAAGGAGAGAGGGTTGTGGGGGGGAGAGGGGGAGAGGGAGAAGAGAAGAGAGGGAGAGAGGGAGAGAGGGAGAGAGGGAGAGAGGGAGAGAGCGAAGGAGAGAGAGAGAGAGAGAAGGAGAGAGGGTTGTGGGGGGGAGAGGGGGAGAGGGAGAAAGAGAAGAGAGGGAGAGAGGGAGAGAGGGAGAGAGGGAGAGAGCGAAGGAGAGAGGCAGAGGGGGGAGAGGGGGAGAGAGGGAGCGAGGGAGGAGAGAGAAGGAGAGAGGGTGAGAGGGAGAGGGGGAGAGGGGGAAAGAGGGAGCGAGGGAGAGAGAGAAGGAGAGAGGGTGAGAGGGAGAGGGTAAGAGGGAAAGAGAGGGAGCGAGGGAGAGAGAGAAGGAGAGAGGGTGAGAGGGAGAGAGAGAGAAAGGGGGCCATGGGACAACTCAGTTATCAACCACAAGCGACTGAGGACAGCGCCTCAACCCGCCCCAAACTCCCTCCCAGCCTACGAAGGGGTTTCAAAGTGTGCCCCCTGTTGTAATGTCAGAAACACTGCAGCCAATTTGCACACAGCAAGATCCCACAAACAGCGATGTGAGAATGAGCTGGATCACCTGTTGTTAGTGATGTTGGTAGAGGGATAAATATCAGCCCCAGGACACCAGGGAGAACTCCCCTCCCCCCCACCCCCCACCCCCATCCCCATCCCCATCCCCATCCCCATCCCCATCCCCACCCCCACCCCCACCCCCATCCCCCATCCCCATCCCCATCCCCATCCCCATCCCCATCCCCATCCCCATCCCCATCCCCATCCCCATCCCCATTCCCATCCCCACCCCCATCCCCATCCCCATTCCCATCCCCACCCCCATCCCCATCCCCATCCCCATCCCCATCCCCACCCCCATCCCCATCCCCATCCCCACCCCCCATCCCCATCCCCATCCCCATCCCCACCCCCCCATCCCCACCCCCATCCCCACCCCCATCCCCATCCCCACCCCATCCCCATCCCCACCCCCATCCCCATCCCCCATCCCCATCCCCACCCCCATCCCCATCCCCATCCCCATCCCCATCCCCATCCCCATCCCCACCCCCACCCCCATCCCCATCCCCACCCCCATCCCCATCCCCATCCCCATCCCCATCCCCCACCCCCATCCCCATCCCCATCCCCACCCCCATCCCCATCCCCATCCCCATCCCCATCCCCACCCCCATCCCCATCCCCATCCCCATCCCGCGCTCTTCCAATAGTGGCCCTGGGATCATTTACACCCACCAGAGAGGGCAGACAGGGCCTCGGTTAAATGTCTCACCCTGAAATACTGCACCCCCGACAGTGCGGCGCTCCCTCAGCACTGACCCTCCCACAGTGCGGCGCTCCCTCAGCACTGACCCTCCGACAGTGCGGCGCTCCCTCAGTACTGACCCTCCGACAGTGCAGCGCTCCCTCAGTACTGACCCTCCGACAGTGCGGCGCTCCCTCAGCGCTGACCCTCCCACAGCGCGGCGCTCCCTCAGCGCTGACCCTCCGACAGTGCGGCGCTCCCTCAGCACTGACCCTCCGACAGTGCGGCGCTCCCTCAGCGCTGACCCTCCCACAGTGTGGCGCTCCCTCAGCACTGACCCTCCCACAGTGCGGCGCTCCCTCAGCACTTACCCTCCGACAGTGCGGCGTTCCCTCAGCACTGACCCTCCGACAGTGCGGCACTCCCTCAGCGCTGACCCTCCCACAGTGCGGCACTCCCTCAGCACTGACCCTCCGACAGTGCGGCGCTCCCCTCAGCACTGACCCTCCAACAGTGCGGCGCTCCCTCAGCACTGACCCTCCAACAGTGCGGCGCTCCCTCAGCACTGACCCTCCCACAGTGCGGCGCTCCCTCAGCACTGACCCTCCGACAGCGCGGCGCTCCCTCAGCACTGACCCTCCGACAGTGCGGCGCTCCCTCAGCACTGACCCTCCCACAGTGCGGCGCTCCCTCAGCACTGACCCTCCGACAGTGCGGCACTCCCTCAGCACTGACCCTCCCACAGTGCGGCGCTCCCTCAGCACTGACCCTCCGACAGTGCGGCGCTCCCTCAGCACTGACCCTCCCACAGTGCGGCGCTCCCTAAAGGAACTGAACTCAACACACGCTGTCCCAAGGCCAGAGTTGGATGGGAAACTCCTCCCTCACTTGGAAGGCTCTGTCTAAAGGCCCTGAGGTTGGAGGCCTGATTCTGCAGGCCCCCAGTATTGTTAAAGCCATCGTGTCGGCCCATCTCTATCTAACAAAGGCCCTTCCCTCGTTCCTCTCTGTACCCTGCAGTTCCTCGAGGGGAAGTCCAGGACAGCCTGTGGGATCGGGCTGCCTCATCCCTCCTTGTCGGGGAACAGGAGCCTGCTAGATAGCAACAGCACGGCCAGTCAGCCAAGCGGAGGGTCCTACCTGTGGTGTGTGGAGGTGGAGAGCACATTAACACCACTCCCTGACCGGGCCGGACAGACACTGCTCCTCGGGAGTGTTCAGTGAAGTTCCCTAGGCCTGGAGAGAGGGAGACACATAGCATCGTTAACAACAGAGTGCAGCAGTGGGAGACACAGCACGGGGTTAGATACAGGGTAAAGGTCCCTCTACACCGTCCCCATCAAACACTCCCAGGACAGGTACAGCACGGGGTTAGATACAGGGTAAAGCTCCCTCTACACCGTCCCCATCAAACACTCCCAGGACAGGTACAGCACGGGGTTAGATACAGAGTAAAGCTCCCTCTACACCGTCCCCATCAAACACTCCCAGGACAGGTACAGCACGGGGTTAGATACAGAGTAAAGCTCCCTCTACACCCTCCCCATCAAACACCCCCAGGACAGGTACAGCACGGGGTTAGATACAGAGTAAAGCTCCCTCTACACCCTCCCCATCAAACACTCCCAGGACAGGTACAGCACAGTGTTAGATACGGAGTAAAGCTCCCTCTACACCGTCCCCATCGAACACTCCCAGGACAGGTACAGCACGGGGGTTAGGTACAGAGTAAAGCTCCCTCTACACCGTCCCCAGCAAACACTCCCAGGACAGGTACAGCACAGGGTTAGATACAGAGTAAATCTCCCTCTACAGCGTCCCCATCAAACACTCCCAGGACAGGTACAGCACGGGGTTAGATACAGAGTAAAGCTCCCTCTACACTGTCCCCATCAAACACTCCCAGGACAGGTACAGCACGGGGTTAGATACAGAGTAAAGCTCCCTCTACACTGTCCCCATCAAACACTCCCAGGACAGGTACAGCACGGGGGTTAGATACAGAGTAAAGCTCCTTCTACACCGTCCCCATCAAACACTCCCAGGACAGGTACAGCACGGGGTTAGATACAGAGTAAAGTTCCCTCTACACTGTCCCCATCAAACACTCCCAGGACAGGTACAGCACGGGGTTAGATAAAGAGTAAAGCTCCCTCTACACTGTCCCCATCAAACACTCCCAGGACAGGTACAGCACGGGGTTAGATACAGAGTAAAGCTCCCTCTACACCGTCCCCATCAAACACTCCCAGGACAGGTACAGCACGGGGTTAGATACAGAGTAAAGTTCCCTCTACACTGTCCCCATCAAACACTCCCAGGACAGGTACAGCACGGGGTTAGATACAGAGTAAAGCTCCCTCTACACCGTCCCCATCAAACACTCCCAGGACAGGTACAGCACGTGGTTAGATACAGAGTAAAGCTCCCTCTACACCGTCCCCATCAAACACTCCCAGGACAGGTACAGCACGGGGTTAGATACAGAGTAAAGTTCCCTCTACACTGTCCCCATCAAACACTCCCAGGACAGGTACAGCACGGGGTTAGATAAAGAGTAAAGTTCCCTCTACACCATCCCCATCAAACACTCCCAGGACAGGTAGAGCACGGGGTTAGATACAGAGTAAATATCACTCTACACCATCCCCATCAAACACTCCCAGGACAGGTACAGCACGGGGTTAGATACAGAGTAAAGCTCCGTCTACACTGTCCCCATCAAACACTCCCAGGACAGTTACAGCACGGGGTTAGATACAGAGTAAAGCTCCCTCTACACTGTCCCCATCAAACACTCCCAGGACAGGTACAGCACGGGGTTAGATACAGAGTAAAGCTCCCTCTACACTGTCCCCATCAAACACTCCCAGGACAGGTACAGCACGGGGTTAGATACAGAGTAAATATCACTCTACACCATCCGCATCAAACACTCCCAGGACAGGTACAGCACGGGGTTAGAGACAGAGTAAAGCTCCCTCTACACCGTCCCCATCAAACACTCCCAGGACAGGTACAGCACGGGGTTAGATACAGAGTAAATCTCCCTCGACACCGTCCCCCATCAAACACTCCCAGGACAGGTACAGCACGGGGTTAGATACAGAGTAAAGCTCCCTCTACACCGTCCCCATCAAACACCCCCAGGACAGGTACAGCACGGGGTTAGATCCAGAGTAAAGCTCCCTCTACACCGTCCCCATCAAACACTCCCAGGACAGGTACAGCATGGGGTTAGATACAGAGTAAAGCTCCCTCTACACCGTCCCCATCAAACACTCCCAGGACAGGTACAGCACGGGGTTAGATACAGAGTAAAGCTCCCTCGATACCGTTCCCATCAAACACTCCCAGGACAGGTACAGCACGGGGTTAGATACAGAGTAAATCTCCCTCTACACCGTCCCCATCAAACACCCCCAGGACAGGTACAGCACGGGGTTAGATACAGAGTAAAGCTCCCTCTACACCGTCCCCATCAAACACTCCCAGGACAGGTACAGCACGGGGTTAGATCCAGAGTAAAGCTCCCTCTACACCGTCCCCATCAAACACTCCCAGGACAGGTACAGCACGGGGTTAGATACAGAGTAAAGCTCCCTCTACACCGTCCCCATCAAACACTCCCAGGACAGG
>JANJGN010004422.1:0-33456 GCA_026770705.1 Isurus oxyrinchus | reverse complement strand
ACCCTACCCCTGTTCAACCCCTACCCCTGCTCCACCCCTACCCCTGCTCCACCACTACACCTGCTCCACCCCTATCCCTGCTCTACCACTACCCCTGCTCCACCCCTACCCCTGCTCCACCACTACCCCAACACCACCCCTACCCGTGCTCAACCCCTACCCCTGCTCCACCCCTACCCCTGCTCCACCACTACCCCAACACCACCCCTAACCCGGCACCTACCCTAACTCTGCACCACCCCTAACCATGCTACACCCCTACCCCTGTTCCACCCCTACCTTAACACCACCCCTACCCCTGCTCCACCCCTACCCCAACTCCACCCCTACCCATGCTCCACCCCTACTCCTGCTCCACCCCAAACCCTGCTCCACCCCTACCCCTGCTCCACCCCTACCCCAACACCACCCCTACCCCTGCTCTACCCCAACCCCTGCTCTACCCCTACCCCGGATCTGCCCCTACCCCAACACCACCGCTACCCCCTGCTCAACCCCTACCCCTGCTCCATACCAACCCCAACATCACCCGTACCCCTGCTCCACCCAAACACTACCCCTACCCCTGCTCCACTCCTACCCCAGCACCACACCTACCCATGCTCCAACCCTACCCCTGTTCAACCCCTACCCCTGCTCCACCCCTACCCCAACACCACCCCTACCCTGCTACAGCCCTAACCCTGCTCCACCCCTACCCCTGCTCCACACCTACCCCAACACCACCCCTACCCCTCCTCCACCCCAACACCACCCCTACCCCTGCTCCACCCCTACCCCTGCTCCAACCCAACCCCAACACCACCCCTACCGCTTCTCCACCCTACCCATGCTACACCCCAACACCATCCCTACCCCTGCTTCACCCCTACCCATGATCCACCCCTACCTCTGTCCCACGCCAACTCTTGATCCACCCCTACCCCTGCTCCACCCCTACCCCAACACCACCCCGACCCCTGCTCCACCCCAAAACCACCCCTACCCCTGCTCCACCCCTAACCCTGCTCCACCCCTACACCTGCTCCAGCCCTACCCCAACACCATCCCTACCCCTGCTCCATCCCAACACCACCCCTACCCCTGCTCCACCCCTACCCCTGCTCCAACCCAACCCCAACACCACCCTACCCCTGCTCCACCCCTACCCATGCTCCACCCCAACACCACCCCTTCCCCTGCTCCACCCCTACCCATGCTCCACGCCTACCCCTGTTCCACCCCTACCCCTGCTCCACCCCTAACCCTGCTCCAACCCTACCCCTGCTCCACCACTACCCCTGCGCCACCCCTACCCTGCTCCACCACTACCCCAACACCACCCCTACCCCCGCACCTACCCTACCTCTGCACCACCCCTAACCATGCTACACCCCTACCCCTGTTCCACCCCTACCTTAACACCACCACTACCCCAAGTCCACCCCTACCCCTGCTCCACCCCTACCCCTGCTCCACCCCTAACCCTGCTCCACCCCTACCCCTGCTCCACCCCTACCCCAACACCACCCCTACCCCTGCTCTACCCCTACCCCTGCTCTACCCCTACCCCTGATCTACCCCTACCCCAACACCACCGTTACCCCTGCTCAACCCCTACCCCTGCTCCATACCAACCCCAACATCACCCGTACCCCTGCTCCACCCAAACACTACCCCTACCCCTGCTCCACTCCTACCCCAGCACCACACCTACCCATGCTCCAACCCTACCCCTGTTCAACCCCTACCCCTGCTCCACCCCTACCCCTGCTCCACCACTACACCTGCTCCACCCCTATCCCTGCTCTACCACTACCCCTGCTCCACCCCTACCCCTGCTCCACCACTACCCCAACACCACCCCTACCCGTGCTCAACCCCTACCCCTGCTCCACCCCTACCCCTGCTCCACCACTACCCATGCTCCACCCCTACCCATGCTCCACCCCAACACCATCCCTACCCCTGCTCCACCACTACTCCAACATCACCACTACCCCTGCTCCACCCCTACCCCTGCTCCACCCCTATCCCTGCTCCACCCCGACCCCAACACCACCCCAACCCCTGCTGCACCCCTACCCCTGCTCCACCCCTACCCCTGCTGCACCCCTACACCTGCTCCACACCTACCCCAACACCACCCCTACCCCTCCTCCACCCCAACATCACCCCTACCCCTGCTCCACCCCTACACCTGCTCCAACCCAACCCCAACACGACCCCTACCCCTGCTCCACCCCTACCCATGCTCCACCCCAGCCCCTGTTCCACCGCTACCCCTGCTACACCCCTACCCCTGCTCCACCCCTACCCCAACACCACCCCTACCCCTGCTCCAGCCCAACACCACCCCTACCCCTGCTCCACCCGTAACCCTGCTCCACGATTACCCCTGCTCCACCCCTGCCCCAACACCATCCCTACCCCTGCTCCATCCCAACACCACCCCTACCCCTGCTCCACCCCTACCCCTGCTCCACCCCTACCCCTGCTCCACCCCTACCCCTGCTCCACCCCTACCCCTGCTCCACCCCTACCCCTGCTCCACACCTACCCCTGCTCTACCCCTACCCCTGCTCCACCCCTACACCAACACCACCCCTACACCTGCTCCACCCCTACCCCTGCTCCGCCCCACACGACCCCTACCCCTGCTCCATCCCTTCACCTTTTCCACCCCAACCCCTGCTCCACCACTACCCCAACAGCACCCCTACCCCTGCTCCACCCCAACACCACCCCTACCCCTGCTCCACCCCTTACCCTGCTCCACCCCTACCCCAACACCACCCCTACCCCTGCACCTACCCTACTCCTGCACCACCCCTACCCCTGTTCCACCCCTACCCCTGTTCCACCCCTACCCCAACACCACCCCTAGCCCTGCTCCATCCCTACCCCAACACCACCCTACCCCTGCTCCACCACTACACCTGCTCCATCCCTACTCCTGCTCCACCCCTACCCCTGCTCCACCCCTATCCCTGCTCCACCCCGATCCCTGCTCCACCCCTACCCATGCTCCACCCCTACCCTAACACCACCCCTACCTCTGCTCTACCCCTACCCCTGCTCTACCCATACCCCAACACCACCGCTGCCCCTGCTCAACCCCTACCCCTGCTCCATACCAAACCCAACATCACCCGTACCCCTGCTCCACCCCAACACCACCCCCACCCCTGCTCCACGCCTACCTCTGCTCCACACCTACCCATGCTCCAACCCTACCCCTTTTCCACCCCTACCCCTGCTCCACCCCTACCCCAACCCCACCCGTACACTGCTCCACCCCTACTCCTGCTCCACCACTACCCCAACACCAGCCCTATCCCTGCTTCACCCCTACCCCTGCTCCAACCCTACCCCAACACCACCCCTACCCCTGCTGCAGCCCTACCCCTGCTCCACCCCTACCCCTGCTCCACCCCTACTCATGCTCCACTCCAACACCACCCCTAGCCCTGCTCCACCCCTACCCCAACACCACCCCTACCCCAACACCAACCCTACCCCTGCTCCACCCCTACCCCAACAACACCCCTACCCCTGCTCCACCCCTACCCCTGCTCCACCCCAACCCAACACCACCCCTACCCGTGCTCCACCCCTACCCCTGCTCCACCCCTGCCACTGCTCCACCCCTACCCCTGCTCTACCCGTACCTTTGCTCCACCCTACCATAACACCACACCTACCTCAACACCACCCGTACCCCTGCTCCACCCCTACCCCTGCTCCAGCCCTACACCAACACCACCCCTACCCCTGGTCCATCCCAACCCCAACATCACCCGTACCCCTGCTCCACCCCTACCCCTGCTCCACCCCTACCCCTGCTCCACCCCTACCCATGCTCCACCCCTACCCAAACACCACCCCTACCCCTGCTCCACCCCTACCACTGCTCCACCCCTACCCCTGCTCCACAACTATCCCAACACCACCCCTTCCCCTGCTCCACCCCAACATCACCCCTACCCCTGCTCCACCCCTACCCCTGCTCCATCCCAACCCCAACACCACCCCTACCCCTGCTCCACGCCGACCCATGCTCCACACCAACACAACGCCTACCCCTGCTCCATCCCTACCCCTCCTCCACCCCTACCCCAACACCACCCCTACTCCTGCTCCACCCCATCACCCCCCCCTACCGCTGCTCCACCCCTACCCCTGCTCCACCCCTACCCCTGCTCCACCCCTACCCCTGCTCTACCCCTACCCCTACTCCACCCCTACCCCAACATCACCCCTACCCCAACATCAGCCCTACCCCTGCTCAGCCCCTACCCCAACACCACCCCTACCCCTGGTCCATCCCAAACCCAACATCACCCGTACCACTGCTCCAACCCTACCCCTGCTCCACCCCTACCCCTGCTCCACCTCTAGCCCAACACCACCCCTACCCCTGCTCCACTCCTACCCCTGCTCCACACCTACCCCAATACCACCCCTACCCCTGCTCCACCCCTACCCCTGCTCCACCCCTACACCTGCTCCATCCCAACCCCAGCATCACCCGTGCCCCTGCTCCACCCCTACCCCTGCTCCACCCCGACGCCTGCTCCACCCCTACCCCTGCTCCACCCCGACCCCTGCTCCACCCCTACCCCTGCTCCACCCCAACACCACCCCTTCCCCTGCTCCACCCCTACCCCAACAGCACCCCTACCCCTGCTCCACCCCAACACCACCCCTACCCCTGCTCCACCCCTACCCCTGCTCCACCCCTAACCCAACACCACCCCTACCCCTGCTCCACCCCTACCCCTGGTCCACCACTACCCCTGCTCCACCCCTGCCTGAACACCACCCCTACCCCTGCTGCACCCCTACCCCTGCTCCACCCCAACCCCTGCTCCATCCCAAACCCAACATCATCCATACCCCTGCTCCACCCCTACGCCTGCCCCACCCCAACACGACCCCTACCCCCGCTCCCCCTACCCCTGCTCCACCCCTACCCCTGCTCCACCACTGCCCCAACAGCACCCCTACCCCTGCTCCACCCCAACACCCCCCCTACCCCTGCTCCACCCCTACCCCTGCTCCACCCCTACCCCAAACCACCCCTACCCATTCTCCACCCCTCCCCCTGCTCCACCCCTACCCCTGCTGCACCCCTACCCCAACACCTCCCCTACCCCTGCTCCACCCCTACCCCTGCTCCACCCCTACCCCTGCTCCACCCCTACCCCAACACCACCCCTACCCCTTCTCCATCCCTACCCCTACAGCACCCCTACCCCTTCTCTGCCCCTACCCCTGCTCCAACCCTACTCCTGTTCCACCCCAACGCCACCCCTACCCCAAAACCACCCCTACCCCTGCTCCACCCCTACCCCTGCTCCACCCCTACCCCTGCTCCATCCCAACACCACCCCTACCTCTGCACCACCGCAAAACCACCCCTACTTCTGCTCCACCCCTACCCCTGCTCCACCCCTACCCCTGCTCCACCCCAACACCACCCCTACACCTCCTCCACCCCACCACCACCTCTACCCCTGCTCCACCCCTACCCCTGCTCCATCCCAACACCACCCCTACCCCTGCTCCACCGCAAAACCACCCCTACTTCTGCTCCACCCCTACCCCTGCTCCACCCCTACCCATGCTCCACCCCTACCCATGCTCCACCCATACGCCCGCACCATCCCTACCCCAGAACCACCCCTACCCCTGATCCATCCCTACCCCTGCTCCTCTGCTATCCCTGCTCCACCCCTACCCCAACACCAGCCCTACCCCTGCTCCACCCGAACACCACCCCTACCCCTGCCCCTCCCCTACCCCTGCTCCACCCCTACCCCTGCTCCACCCCAACCCCTGCTCCACCCCAACACCACCCCTACCCCTGCTCCATCCCAACACCACCCCTACCCCTGCTCCACCCCTGCCACTGCTCCACCCCTACCCCTGCTCTACCCCTACCTTTGCTCCACCCCTACCATAACACCACCCCTACCTCAACACCACCCGTACCCCTGCTCCACCCCTACCCCTGCTGAAGCCCTACCCCAACACCACCCCTACCCCTGGTCCATCCCAACCCCAACATCACCCGTACCCCTGCTCCACCCCTACGCCTGCTCCACCCCTACCCCTGCTCCACCCCTACCCAAACACCACCCCTACCCCTGCTCCACCCCTACCACTGCTCCACCCCTACCCCTGCTCCACAACTATCCCAACACCACGCCTTCCCCTGCTCCACCCCAACATCACCCCTACCCCTGCTCCACCCCTACCCCTGCTCCATCCCAAACCCAACACCACCCCTACCCCTGCTCCACGCCGACCCATGCTCCACCCCAACACAACGCCTACCCCTGCTCCATTCCTACCCCTGCTCCATCCCTACCCCTGCTCCAACCCTACCCCAACACCACCCCTACTCCTGCTCCACCCCATCACCACCCCTACCGCTGCTCCACACCTACCCTTGCTCTACCCCTACCCCTGCTCCACCCCTACCCCTGCTCCACCCCTACCCCAACATCACCCCTCCCCCAACATCACCCCTACCCCTGCTCAACCCCTACCCCAACACCACCCCTACCCCTGGTCCATCCCAAACCCAACATCACCCGTACCGCTGCTCCAACCCTACCCCTGCTCCACCCCTACCCCTGCTCCACCTCTAGCCAAACCCAACATCACCCGTACCGCTGCTCCAACCCTACCCCTGCTCCACCCCTACCCCTGCTCCACTCCTACCCCTGCTCCACCCCTACCCCTGCTCCACCCCTACCCCAATACCACCCCTACCCCTGCTCCACCCCTACACCTGCTCCATCCCAACCCCAACATCACCCGTGCCCCTGCTCCACCCCTACCCCTGCTCCACCCCTACCCCTGCTCCACCCCTACCCCTGGTCTACCCCTACCCCAACAGCACCCCTACCCCTGATCCACCCCAACACCACCCCTTCCCTTGCTCCACCACTACCCCAACAGCACCCCTACCGCTGCTCCACCCCAACACCACCCCTACCCCTGCTCCACCCCTACCCCTGCTCCACCCCTAACCCAACACCACCCCTACCCCTGCTCCACCCCTACCCCTGCTCCACCCCTACCCCTGCTGCACCCCTACCCCAACACCTCCCCTACCCCTGCTCCACCCCTACCCCTGCTCCACCCCTACCCCTGCTCCACCCCTACCCCAACACCACCCCTACCCCTGCTCCATCCCTACCCCTACAGCACCCCTACCCCTTCTCTGCCCCTACCCCTGCTCCACCCCTACTTCTGTTCCACCCCAACGCCACCCCTACCCCAAAACCACCCCTACCCCTGCTCCACCCCTACCCCTGCTCCACCCCTACCCCTGCTCCACCCCTACCCCAACACCACCCCTACCCCTGCTCCATCCCTACCCCTACAGCACCCCTACCCCTGCTCTGCCCCTACCCCTGCTCCACCCCTACTCCTGTTCCACCCCAACGCCACCCCTACCCCAAAACCACCCCTACCCCTGCTCCACCCCTACCCCTGCTCCACCCCTACCCCTGTTCCACCCCAACACCACCCCTACACCTCCTCCACCCCACCACCACCCCTACCCCTGCTCCACCCCTACCCCTGCTCCATCCCAACACCACCCCTACCCCTGCTCCACCGCAAAACCACCCCTACTTCTGCTCCACCCCTACCACTGCTCCACCCCTACCTCTGCTCCACCCCAACACCACCCCTACCCCTGCTCCACCCCTACCCCTGCTCCACCCCAACACCACCCCTACACCTCCTCCACCCAACCACCACCCCTTCCCCTGCTCCACCCCTACCCCTGCTCCATCCCAACACCACCCCTACCCCTGCTCCACCGCAAAACCACCCCTACTTCTGCTCCACCCCTACCCCTGCTACACCCCTACCTCTGCTCCACCCCTACCCCAACACCACCCCTACCCCTGCTCCTCCCCTACCCCTGTACCACCCCTACCCCTGCTCCACCCCATCCCCTACTCCACCCCTACCCCTGCTCCACCCCAACCCCAACACCGCCCCTAGCCCTGCTCCACCCCTACCCCTGCACCACCGCTACCCCCAACACCACCCCTACCCCTGCTCCAACCCTACCACTGCTCCACCCCTACCCCTGCTCCACTCCAGCACCACCCCTAACCCTGCTCCACCCTTATCCCGCTCCACTCCTACTCCAACACCACCCCTACCCCTGCTCCAACCCTACCACTGCTCCACCCCTACCCCAACACCACCCCTACTCCTACTCCACTCCACCCACACCCCGCCCTACCCGCACACCCACGCCCTAGCCCCACGCCTTCCCCCGCACACCCACCCGCACCCCCACCCGCACCCCCAGTGCTACCCTTACCCCCACACCTACCCCCACCCCCACCCCAACACCTACCCCCATCGCCACACCTACCCCCACGCCCAACCCTACCCCGACCCCCACTCCTACCCCCACCCCCACCCCCACACCTACCCCCACCGCCACTCCTACCCCCACACCTACCCCCCACACCAACCCCCACCGCCACTCCTACCCCCACACCTACCCCCACCGCCACTCCTACCCCCACCCCCACCCCCAACCCTATCCCCATCCCCATTCCCATCCCCACACCCACCCCCACACCTACCCCCAATCCTACCACCAACCCCACCCCCAAACCTACCCCCACCCCCACACCTACCCCCGCACCTACCCCCACTCCCACCCCCACACCTACCCCTTACCCCACCCCCACCCCCACACCTACCCCCACTCCTACCCCCACCCCCACCCCCACCCCCTCCCCAACCCCCACCCCCACACCTACACCCACCCCCACACCTACCCCAGCCCCACACCCACACCTACCCCCACCCCCACACCTAACCCCACCCCCATCCCCACTCCCACCCCCACACATACCCCCAGCCCCACCCCCACACCTACCCCCACCCCCACTCCCACCCCAACCCCCACTCCTACCCCCACCCCTACCCCCACCTCTACCCACACCACATCCACCCCTACACCAAACCCCACTCCCACCGCCAACACTACCACCACCCCTAACCCCACCACTACCCCTAAGACCAACCCTACTCCCACCCCTACCTCCACTCCCACCCCACCCCTAAACCCACCCCTACCCCCACCCTAACCCTAACCATCTAACCCTACCCCCACACCTACCCCTAGACCCACCTCAACCCTATCCCCACCCCTAAGCCTACGCCCACCACCAACACCTACTCGCAACTCCAGCACCCTAGCCACACCACGCCCACTACCCCCACCGCCACTCCCCTACCTCCATTGCCACCCCTCCAACCCCCACCACTACCTCTAAACCCACTCCTACGCCCGCCCCTACACACAACCCTAACCCCATCCATACCCTTAAATCCACTCCCACCCCCAACCCTACCCTAACCCTAACCCCCAACTCCTCCCCCAAACCCACCCACACCCCCACCCCGACACCACCCTTAGACCTACCCCTACACCTAATCCACCATACCCCTATCCCTACTCCACCCCTACCCCTACCCCAACACCACCCCTACCCCTACCCCAACACCACCCCTACCCCTACCCTTACTCTACCCCTACTCTACCCCCATCCCTATGCCTACCTGTACCCCACCACTACCCCACCCCCACCCTACCCATTTCCCTACACCTGCCCCTACCACTACCCCTACCTCCACCCCCACCCCACGCCTACACCCACCCCACCCCTACCCCCACCCCTACCTCCACCCTACCAGCCCCATCCTACCCCTACTCCCCCACCATACCCCTACCCCCACCACTACCCCCACCCCTACACCTCCCCTACCCCCACCCTAACCCTAACCATCTAACCCTACCCCCAGTCTACACCCAACCTACCCCCACACCTACCCCTAGACCCACCCCAACCCTAGCCCCACCCCTAAGCCTACACCCACCACCAATCCCTACCCGCAACTCCACCACCCTAGACAAACCACCCCCACTACCCCGACCACCACTCCCCTACCCCCACCACCAATCCCCTACCCCCACCGCCACCCGTCCAACCCCCACCACTACCTCTAATCCCACTCCTACGCCTGCCCTTAACCCCATCCCTACCCATAAACCCACACCCAGCCCCAACCCTAACCCCCACCACCTCCCCCATACCCACCCACACCCCCACCTCTACCACCACCCTCACCCCCACACCGACCACCACCCCCACCCCTACTCCACACCTACACCCACCCCACCCCTACCCCTGCACCACCCCTACCCCTACTCCACACCTACCCCAACACCACCCCTACCCCTGCTCCACCCCTACCCCTGCTCCACCCCTACCCCAACACCACCCCTACCCCAACACCACCCTACTCCTACTCCACTCCACCCACACCCAGCCCTACCCCCGCACCCCCACCCGCAACCCCAGTGCTACCTTACCCCCACACCTACCTCCATCCCCACCCCCACCCCCACACCTACGCCCACCGCCACACCTACCCCCACCCCCACCCCCAACCCTACCCCAATCCCCACTCCCACCCCCACCCCCACACCTACCCCCACCTCCACCCCCACACCTACGCCCACCGCCACACCTACCCCCACCCCCACCCCCAACCCTACCCCAATCCCCACTCCCACCCCCACCCCCACACCTACCCCCACCCCCACCCCCACACCTACCCCCACCGCCACTCCTACCCCCACACCTACCCCCACCGCCACTCCTACCCCTACCGCCACTCCTACCCCCACCCCCACCCCCAACCCTACCCACAACCCCACTCCCACCCCCACCCCCACACCTACCCCCACCCCACCCCACCTACCCCCAATCCTACCACCAACACCACCCCCACATCTACCCCCACCACCACACCTACCCCCACTCCCACTCCTACCCCCACCCCCACTCCCACCCCACACCTACCCCTAACCCCACCCCCACCCCCACTCCCACCCCCACTCCCACCCCCCACACCTACCCCTAACCCCACCCCCACCACCTCCCCCACTCCCACCCCCACTCCTACCCCCACCCCCACCCCCACACCTACCCCAGCCCCACACCCACACCCACACCCACACCTACCCCCACCCCCACACCTACCCCCTCTCCCACTCCCACCCCAACCCCCACTCCTACCCCAACCCACACCCTCACTCCTACCCCCACCCCCACCCCAACCCCCACTCCTACCCCCACCCCCACCCCCCACCCCAACCCCCACCCCCACACCTACCCCCACCCCCACCCCCACACCTACCCCAGCCCCACACCCACACCTACCCCTACCTCCACCCCCACCCCACCCCTACACCCACCCCACCCCTACCCCCACCCCTACCTCCACCCTACCAGCCCCACCCTACCCCTACTCCCCCACCATACCCCTACCCCCACCACTACCCCCACCCCTACACCTCCCCTACCCCCACCCTAACCCTAACCATCTAACCCTACCCCCAGCCTACACCCAACCTACCCCCACACCTACCCCTAGACCCACCCCAACCCTAGCCCCACCCCTAAGCCTACCCCCACCACCAACCCCTACCCGCAACTCCACCACCCTAGCCACACCACCCCCACTACCCCGACCACCACTCCCCTACACCCACCGCCAATCCCCTACCCCCACCACCAACCCTCCAACCCCCACCACTACCTCTAATCCCACTCCTACACCCGCCCCTACACACACCCCTAAACCCATCCCTACCCATAAATCCACTCCCACCCCCAACCCTAACCCCCACCACCTCCCCCAAACCCACCCACACCCCCGTCTCTACCACCACCCTCACCCCCACCCCGACCACCACCCCCACCCCTAATCCACACCTACACCCACCCCACCCCTACCCCTACACAACACCTACCCCAACACCACCCCTACCCCACCCCAACACCTACCCCACCCGTACCCCTACTGTACCACTACTCCTACGCCACTCCTACCCTTACTCTACCCCTACTCTACCCCCATCCCTATGCCTACCTGTACCCCACCACTACCCCACCCCCACCCTACCCATTTCCCTACACCTGCCCCTACCCCTACCCCACCCACACCCTACCCATTTCCCTACACCTGCCCCTACCCCTACCCCACCCACACCCTACCCCTTTCCCTACCCCACACCTACCCCTACCCTTCCCATACACCTATCCCACCCCCACCCTTGCCGCTACCCCTACCCCTTACCCACCCCTATGTCTACCTGTACCCCACTCCTACCCCTACCCCACCCCTACCATTTCCCCAACCCTACCCCTACCCCAACCCATCCCTACCCCAAACCCTACACCAACCCCAACCCATCCCTACCCCAAACCCTACACCAACCCCAACCCATCCCTACCCCAAACCCTACACCAACCCCAACCCCTACCCCTAAACCCCACCCCCACCCCCAAACACACAGCTACTCCAGCCCACCCCGACCCTACCCCTACACCCACCCTACCCCTACCCCCAGCCCCACCTTACCCCCATCCCACCCCTACCCCAACCCTACACCACCCCTGCCCCAACCCACCTGGAAGCCTACCCCACCTTTACTCCACACCTACCCCTAATCCACCCCTACCCCTAATCCACACTTACCCCACCCCTACCCCTACTTCACCCCGACCCAAACTTCACCCCCAACCATACCCCACCCCTACACCTACCCCACCACTACCCCATCCCCACCTCTACCCCTTTCCCTACCATACACCTACCCCAAACCCTACACCCACCCCATGCCTACCCCTACCCCACGCCTACTCCTACCCCTGCCCTTCCCGTACACCTACCCAACCCCCATCCTTACCCTTGCTGCTAGCCCTACCCCACAACCCCTACCCCTAACCCTACCCCTACCCCACCCCATCACTACCCCTACCCCAACACCTATACCTACCCCAACACCTTCCCCACCCCTACTCCTGCTCCACCCCTACATCTACCCCACCCCTACCCCTAAACCACCATACCCCTGCTCCACCCCTACCCCTGCTCCACCCCTACCCCTGCTCCACCCCTACCGCTGCTCCACCCCTACCCCTGCTCCACCACTACCCCTGCTCTACCCCTACCCCTGCTCCAATCCTACCCCTACTCTGTCCCTACCCCTGCTCCGCCCTAAACCTACTCCTCCCCACCCCTTCCCCATCCCCACGCCCACCCCTACCCCCAGTCCTACCCCCAGTCCTACCCCCACCCCTACGCCTACCCCTACCCCCTCCCCTATGCCCACCCCCACCCCTACGCCCACCCCCACCCTTACTCCCATCACCAACCCTAGCCACACCCCTACACCCACACCTACACCCACCCTACCCCTACCCCCTTGCTACACCCACCCACCCCTACCCCCACCCTAACCCTAACCATCTAACCCTACCCCCACACCTACCCCTAGACCCACCTCAACCCTATCCCCACCCCTAAGCCTACGCCCACCACCAACACCTACTCGCAACTCCAGCACCCTAGCCACACCACGCCCACTACCCCCACCGCCACTCCCCTACCTCCATTGCCACCCCTCCAACCCCCACCACTACCTCTAAACCCACTCCTACGCCCGCCCCTACACACAACCCTAACCCCATCCATACCCTTAAATCCACTCCCACCCCCAACCCTACCCTAACCCTAACTCCCAACTCCTCCCCCAAACCCACCCACACCCCCACCCCGACACCACCCTTAGACCTACCCCTACACCTAATCCACCATACCCCTATCCCTACTCCACCCCTACCCCTACCCCAACACCACCCCTACCCCTACCCCAACACCACCCCTACCCCTACCCTTACTCTACCCCTACTCTACCCCCATCCCTATGCCTACCTGTACCCCACCACTACCCCACCCCCACCCTACCCATTTCCCTACACCTGCCCCTACCACTACCCCTACCTCCACCCCCACCCCACGCCTACACCCACCCCACCCCTACCCCCACCCCTACCTCCACCCTACCAGCCCCATCCTACCCCTACTCCCCCACCATACCCCTACCCCCACCACTACCCCCACCCCTACACCTCCCCTACCCCCACCCTAACCCTAACCATCTAACCCTACCCCCAGTCTACACCCAACCTACCCCCACACCTACCCCTAGACCCACCCCAACCCTAGCCCCACCCCTAAGCCTACACCCACCACCAATCCCTACCCGCAACTCCACCACCCTAGACAAACCACCCCCACTACCCCGACCACCACTCCCCTACCCCCACCACCAATCCCCTACCCCCACCGCCACCCGTCCAACCCCCACCACTACCTCTAATCCCACTCCTACGCCTGCCCTTAACCCCATCCCTACCCATAAACCCACACCCAGCCCCAACCCTAACCCCCACCACCTCCCCCATACCCACCCACACCCCCACCTCTACCACCACCCTCACCCCCACACCGACCACCACCCCCACCCCTACTCCACACCTACACCCACCCCACCCCTACCCCTGCACCACCCCTACCCCTACTCCACACCTACCCCAACACCACCCCTACCCCTGCTCCACCCCTACCCCTGCTCCACCCCTACCCCAACACCACCCCTACCCCAACACCACCCTACTCCTACTCCACTCCACCCACACCCAGCCCTACCCCCGCACCCCCACCCGCAACCCCAGTGCTACCTTACCCCCACACCTACCTCCATCCCCACCCCCACCCCCACACCTACGCCCACCGCCACACCTACCCCCACCCCCACCCCCAACCCTACCCCAATCCCCACTCCCACCCCCACCCCCACACCTACCCCCACCTCCACCCCCACACCTACGCCCACCGCCACACCTACCCCCACCCCCACCCCCAACCCTACCCCAATCCCCACTCCCACCCCCACCCCCCACACCTACCCCCACCCCCACCCCCACACCTACCCCCACCGCCACTCCTACCCCCACACCTACCCCCACCGCCACTCCTACCCCTACCGCCACTCCTACCCCCACCCCCACCCCCAACCCTACCCACAACCCCACTCCCACCCCCACCCCCCACACCTACCCCCACCCCACCCCACCTACCCCCAATCCTACCACCAACACCACCCCCACATCTACCCCCACCACCACACCTACCCCCACTCCCACTCCTACCCCCACCCCCACTCCCACCCCACACCTACCCCTAACCCCACCCCCACCCCCACTCCCACCCCCACTCCCACCCCCCACACCTACCCCTAACCCCACCCCCACCACCTCCCCCACTCCCACCCCCACTCCTACCCCCACCCCCACCCCCCACACCTACCCCAGCCCCACACCCACACCCACACCCACACCTACCCCCACCCCCACACCTACCCCCTCTCCCACTCCCACCCCAACCCCCACTCCTACCCCAACCCACACCCTCACTCCTACCCCCACCCCCACCCCAACCCCCACTCCTACCCCCACCCCCACCCCCCACCCCAACCCCCACCCCCACACCTACCCCCACCCCCACCCCCACACCTACCCCAGCCCCACACCCACACCTACCCCCACCCCCACACCTACCCCAGCCCCACACCCACACCCACACCTACCCCCACCCCCACACCTACCCCCACTCCCACTCCCACCCCAACCCCCACTCCTACCCCCACCCCTACCCCCACCTCTACCCACACCACACCCACCCCTACACTAAACACCACTCCCACCGCCAACACTACCACCACCCCTTACCCCACCACTACCCCTAACACCAACCCTACTCACACCCCTACCTCCACTCCCACCCCACCCCTAAACCCACCCCTACCCCCACCCTAACCCTAACCCTAACCATCTAACCCTACCCCCGCACCTACCCCTAGACCCACCCCAACCCTATCCCCACCCCTAAGCCTACACCCACCACCAACACCTACTCGCAACTCCACCACCCTAGCCACACCACCCCCACTACCCCGACCACCACTCCCCTACCCCCACCGCCACTCCCCTACCTCCATTGCCACCCCTCCAACCCTCTCCACTCCTCTAAACCCACTCCTACGCCCGCCCCTACACACACCCCTAACCCCATCCCTACCCATAAATCCACTCCCACCCCCAACCCTACCCTAACCCTAACCCCCAACACCTCCCCCAAACCCACCCACACTCCCACCCCTACCACCACCCTCACCCCCACCCCGACCACCACCCCTAGACCTACGCCTACCCAACCCGACACCACCCCTACACCTAATCCACCATACCCCTACCCCTACTCCACCCCTACCCCTACAAATATCCCAACACCACCCCTACCCCACCCCTACCCCTACCCCTACCCCAACACCACCCCTACCCCTACCCTACCACTACTCCAAGCCACCCCTACCCTTACTCTACCCCTACTCCACCCCCACCCCTATGCCTACCTGTACCCCACCACTACCCCACCCCCACCCTACCCATTTCCCTACACCTGCCCCTACCCCACCCACACCCTACCCACACCCTACCCATTTCCCTACCCTACACCTTCCACTACCCCTACCTCCACCCCCACCCCACCCCTACACCCACCCCACCCCTACCCCCACCCCTACCTCCACCCTACCAGCCCCACCCTACCCCTACTCCCCCACCATACCCCTACCCCCACCACTACCCCCACCCCTACACCTCCCCTACCCCCACCCTAACCCTAACCATCTAACCCTACCCCCAGCCTACACCCAACCTACCCCCACACCTACCCCTAGACCCACCCCAACCCTAGCCCCACCCCTAAGCCTACCCCCACCACCAACCCCTACCCGCAACTCCACCACCCTAGCCACACCACCCCCACTACCCCGACCACCACTCCCCTACACCCACCGCCAATCCCCTACCCCCACCACCAACCCTCCAACCCCCACCACTACCTCTAATCCCACTCCTACACCCGCCCCTACACACACCCCTAAACCCATCCCTACCCATAAATCCACTCCCACCCCCAACCCTAACCCCCACCACCTCCCCCAAACCCACCCACACCCCCGTCTCTACCACCACCCTCACCCCCACCCCGACCACCACCCCCACCCCTAATCCACACCTACACCCACCCCACCCCTACCCCTACACAACACCTACCCCAACACCACCCCTACCCCACCCCAACACCTACCCCACCCGTACCCCTACTGTACCACTACTCCTACGCCACTCCTACCCTTACTCTACCCCTACTCTACCCCCATCCCTATGCCTACCTGTACCCCACCACTACCCCACCCCCACCCTACCCATTTCCCTACACCTGCCCCTACCCCTACCCCACCCACACCCTACCCATTTCCCTACACCTGCCCCTACCCCTACCCCACCCACACCCTACCCCTTTCCCTACCCCACACCTACCCCTACCCTTCCCATACACCTATCCCACCCCCACCCTTGCCGCTACCCCTACCCCTTACCCACCCCTATGTCTACCTGTACCCCACTCCTACCCCTACCCCACCCCTACCATTTCCCCAACCCTACCCCTACCCCAACCCATCCCTACCCCAAACCCTACACCAACCCCAACCCATCCCTACCCCAAACCCTACACCAACCCCAACCCATCCCTACCCCAAACCCTACACCAACCCCAACCCCTACCCCTAAACCCCACCCCCACCCCCAAACACACAGCTACTCCAGCCCACCCCGACCCTACCCCTACACCCACCCTACCCCTACCCCCAGCCCCACCTTACCCCCATCCCACCCCTACCCCAACCCTACACCACCCCTGCCCCAACCCACCTGGAAGCCTACCCCACCTTTACTCCACACCTACCCCTAATCCACCCCTACCCCTAATCCACACTTACCCCACCCCTACCCCTACTTCACCCCGACCCAAACTTCACCCCCAACCATACCCCACCCCTACACCTACCCCACCACTACCCCATCCCCACCTCTACCCCTTTCCCTACCATACACCTACCCCAAACCCTACACCCACCCCATGCCTACCCCTACCCCACGCCTACTCCTACCCCTGCCCTTCCCGTACACCTACCCAACCCCCATCCTTACCCTTGCTGCTAGCCCTACCCCACAACCCCTACCCCTAACCCTACCCCTACCCCACCCCATCACTACCCCTACCCCAACACCTATACCTACCCCAACACCTTCCCCACCCCTACTCCTGCTCCACCCCTACATCTACCCCACCCCTACCCCTAAACCACCATACCCCTGCTCCACCCCTACCCCTGCTCCACCCCTACCCCTGCTCCACCCCTACCGCTGCTCCACCCCTACCCCTGCTCCACCACTACCCCTGCTCTACCCCTACCCCTGCTCCAATCCTACCCCTACTCTGTCCCTACCCCTGCTCCGCCCTAAACCTACTCCTCCCCACCCCTTCCCCATCCCCACGCCCACCCCTACCCCCAGTCCTACCCCCAGTCCTACCCCCACCCCTACGCCTACCCCTACCCCCTCCCCTATGCCCACCCCCACCCCTACGCCCACCCCCACCCTTACTCCCATCACCAACCCTAGCCACACCCCTACACCCACACCTACACCCACCCTACCCCTACCCCCTTGCTACACCCACCCACCCCTACCCCCACCCTACACCCACAACCTCCCACACCCCCTAACCCCACCACAAACCCCCATGCCTACCATCACCGCTACCTCCACCCCTACCCCCATCCTCAACCCTAGCCCCACCCCCAACTCTAGCCCCACCCCTACCCCCACCGCATCCCTAACCCCAGCCCAATCCTACCCCCACCCTAACCCTACCCACACCCCAACCCATACTCGCACCCCAAACCCACCCCCACCCTGCCCCTACACCCACCACTACCCCCTACACCCACCACCACCCCCTACCCTCAACTCCACCCCACTACCCCCACCACAACAACCACTACCCTGACCACCACCCCTCTACACCAACCACCACACCCCTACCCCCCACCACCACCCCTCCTACCCCCACCTCCACCACTCCTACCCCCACCACCAGCCCTTAGCCCCACCCCCTACCCCTACCCCCACCATCCCCACCCATTCCCCACCCCCCACCCCTACCCCTAACCCCACTTCCATGCCCAACCCTACTCCCACCCCCACTCCTATCCCCACTCCTAGACCTACCCCTACCCCCACCCCTACCCCCACGCCTAACCCCAGACCCACCCCTAGCCCAACCCCTAACCCCGCCCCCACCCCTAAACCCACCCCTAACCCCACCTCTACCCCGAACCCTAACCCTACACCCACTCAACCACCACCCTTACCCCCACCCTACACCCATCGCTACTCCCACGCTACCCCTACCCCACCCCCACTCGTACCCCCACTCGTACTCCCACCCCTATCCCCACCCCTACACCCACCCCTAACCCTACCCCAACCCCTACTCCACCCTCTATCCTTACCCCTACTCCACCCCTATCCCTACCCCAACACCACCACTACCCCTACACCCACGCATACACCCACTCCTACACCCACCCCTACACCCACCTCCACCCCACCCCTACCCCCACCCTCATCACTAACCCTAGCCCCACCAATACCCCCACCCCTACCCCCAAACCTACACCCACACCTACGCCTACACCCACCCCAACACCCATCTCTACCCCCACCCTACCCCTACCCCCACGCTACACCCACTCCTACCCCACCCTACCCCCACAACCACTCGCACCCCGTACCCCCACTACAAACCCCCACGCCTACCACCACCCCTACCTGCACGCCTAATCCTAGCACCACCCCCAACCCTAGGCCCACCCCTAACCCCACACCACCCCTACACCCACCCCAATCCTGCCCCCTCCCCAATCCTACCCCCACCCTAACCCTACTCCCATCCTAACACTAACCCCCACCCCACACCTACCCCTACCACACCCCTACTCCTATCCCACACCTACAACTACCCTATCACTACTCAACCCCCACGCCACCCGCATCCCTACCCCTTTCCCTACCCTACCCCCACCCCCACCCCACCCCTACCCCTACCCCACCACTAACCCTAGCCCCACCCCTACCCCCACCCCTAACCCCACACCTATATCCACCACTACCCCTACACCCACCCCTACTCCACCCCCACACCCACCTCTACCCCCACCCTACCCCTACACCCATCCCAACCCCCACCCTACCCCCACAACCACCCGCACCCCCTAACATCAACACAAACACCCACGCCTAGAACCACCCCTACCTCCACCCCTATCCCACCCCTAATCCTAGCCCCACCCACAACCCTAACCCCACCCCTATCCCCACCCCACTCCTATCCCCACCCCACCGGTACCCTCACCCCAATCCTACCCCCTCCCTAACCCTATCCCCACCCTACCCCCAACCCAACACCTACTCGCACCCCAACCCTACCCCCACCCCTACCCCCGCCCCTACAACCACCACCACACCCTACCCCAGGCCTGCTCCATCCCTACCCCTACCCCACCCTTACACCTACCCCACCCCTACTCCACCCCTACCCCTATCCCACCCCCAACTCTACCCCACTTACCCCATGCCTACACCTGCCCCACACCTACCCCACTCTTACCGCTACCCCAACTCTACTCCTACCCCACCCCTACACATACCTTACCCATACCCCACATCTACCCCATCCCTACAACTACCCCTAAACCACCCCTACCCCTCCCCCAGCCCTACCACTACTACAACATTACCCCTACTCCACTCCTACCCTACCCCTAACCCTATCCCTACTCCGCCCCTAGCCCTGCTCCGCCCCTAGCCCTAATCCACCCCTACTCCAACATTAACCCTACCCCTACTCCAGCCCTACCCCTACTCCAGCCCTACCTCTACCCCTCCCCTACCCCTACCCCAACCCCTACTGCACCCCTGCCCCAACCACTAACCCTACCCAACCCCTAACCCTACCCAACCCCTAACCCTACCCAACCGCTACCCCTACACCACCCCTACCCCTCCCTCAACCCTACCACTACTACAACATTACCCCTACTCCACTCCTACCCTACCCCTAACCCTATCCCTACTCCGCCCCTACCCCTGCTCCGCCCCTACCCCTAATCCACCCCTAGCCCTACACCACCCCTACCCCTACTCTAACATTACCCCTACCCATACCCCACCCCTAGCCCTACACCACCCCTACCCCTACTCCAAAATTATCCCTACTCCACTCCTACCCCACCCCTGACCCTAACCCTACTCCACCCCTGCCCCTACTCCACCCTTGCCCCAATTCCACCCCTACCTCTACTCCATCCCTACCCCTAATCCACCCCTACCCCTCCACCACCCCTACCCCTCCACCACCCCTACCCCTCCACCATCCCTACGCCTACTCCACCCCTACCCCTCCACCATCCCTACCCCTGCTCCACCCCTGTCCCTACCCCACCCAACTTCTACTCCACTCCTACTTCTACTCCACCCCTACCTCTACTCCATCCTAACCCTAATCCACCCTAACCCTAATCCACTCCTACCCCTACCCCACCCCTACCATTTCCCCAACCCTACCCCTACCCCAACCCATCCCTACCCCAAACCCTACACCAACCCCAACCCATCCCTACCCCAAACCCTACACCAACCCCAACCCCTACCCCTAAACCCCACCCCCACCCCCAAACACACAGCTACCCCAGCCCACCCCGACCCTACCCCTACACCCACCCTACCCCTACCCCCAGCCCCACCTTACCCCCATCCCACCCCTACCCCAACCCTACACCACCCCTGCCCCAACCCACCTGGAAGCCTACCCCACCTTTACTCCACACCTACCCCTAATCCACCCCTACCCCTAATCCACACTTACCCCACCCCTACCCCTACTTCACCCCGACCCAAACTTCACCCCCAACCATACCCCACCCCTACACCTACCCCACCACTACCCCATCCCCACCTCTACCCCTTTCCCTACCATACACCTACCCCAAACCCTACACCCACCCCATGCCTACCCCTACCCCACGCCTACTCCTACCCCTGCCCTTCCCGTACACCTACCCAACCCCCATCCTTACCCTTGCTGCTAGCCCTACCCCACAACCCCTACCCCTAACCCTACCCCTACCCCACCCCATCACTACCCCTACCCCAACACCTATACCTACCCCAACACCTTCCCCACCCCTACTCCTGCTCCACCCCTACATCTACCCCACCCCTACCCCTAAACCACCATACCCCTGCTCCACCCCTACCCCTGCTCCACCCCTACCCCTGCTCCACCCCTACCGCTGCTCCACCCCTACCCCTGCTCCACCACTACCCCTGCTCTACCCCTACCCCTGCTCCAATCCTACCCCTACTCTGTCCCTACCCCTGCTCCGCCCTAAACCTACTCCTCCCCACCCCTTCCCCATCCCCACGCCCACCCCTACCCCCAGTCCTACCCCCAGTCCTACCCCCACCCCTACGCCTACCCCTACCCCCCTCCCCTATGCCCACCCCCACCCCTACGCCCACCCCCACCCTTACTCCCATCACCAACCCTAGCCACACCCCTACACCCACACCTACACCCACCCTACCCCTACCCCCTTGCTACACCCACCCACCCCTACCCCCACCCTACACCCACAACCTCCCACACCCCCTAACCCCACCACAAACCCCCATGCCTACCATCACCGCTACCTCCACCCCTACCCCCATCCTCAACCCTAGCCCCACCCCCAACTCTAGCCCCACCCCTACCCCCACCGCATCCCTAACCCCAGCCCAATCCTACCCCCACCCTAACCCTACCCACACCCCAACCCATACTCGCACCCCAAACCCACCCCCACCCTGCCCCTACACCCACCACTACCCCCTACACCCACCACCACCCCCTACCCTCAACTCCACCCCACTACCCCCACCACAACAACCACTACCCTGACCACCACCCCTCTACACCAACCACCACACCCCTACCCCCCACCACCACCCCTCCTACCCCCACCTCCACCACTCCTACCCCCACCACCAGCCCTTAGCCCCACCCCCTACCCCTACCCCCACCATCCCCACCCATTCCCCACCCCCCACCCCTACCCCTAACCCCACTTCCATGCCCAACCCTACTCCCACCCCCACTCCTATCCCCACTCTTAGACCTACCCCTACCCCCACCCCTACCCCCACGCCTAACCCCAGACCCACCCCTAGCCCAACCCCTAACCCCGCCCCCACCCCTAAACCCACCCCTAACCCCACCTCTACCCCGAACCCTAACCCTACACCCACTCAACCACCACCCTTACCCCCACCCTACACCCATCGCTACTCCCACGCTACCCCTACCCCACCCCCACTCGTACCCCCACTCGTACTCCCACCCCTATCCCCACCCCTACACCCACCCCTAACCCTACCCCAACCCCTACTCCACCCTCTATCCTTACCCCTACTCCACCCCTATCCCTACCCCAACACCACCACTACCCCTACACCCACGCATACGCCCACTCCTACACCCACCCCTACACCCACCTCCACCCCACCCCTACCCCCACCCTCATCACTAACCCTAGCCCCACCAATACCCCCACCCCTACCCCCAAACCTACACCCACACCTACGCCTACACCCACCCCAACACCCATCTCTACCCCCACCCTACCCCTACCCCCACGCTACACCCACTCCTACCCCACCCTACCCCCACAACCACTCGCACCCCGTACCCCCACTACAAACCCCCACGCCTACCACCACCCCTACCTGCACGCCTAATCCTAGCACCACCCCCAACCCTAGGCCCACCCCTAACCCCACACCACCCCTACACCCACCCCAATCCTGCCCCCTCCCCAATCCTACCCCCACCCTAACCCTACTCCCATCCTAACACTAACCCCCACCCCACACCTACCCCTACCACACCCCTACTCCTATCCCACACCTACAACTACCCTATCACTACTCAACCCCCACGCCACCCGCATCCCTACCCCTTTCCCTACCCTACCCCCACCCCCACCCCACCCCTACCCCTACCCCACCACTAACCCTAGCCCCACCCCTACCCCCACCCCTAACCCCACACCTATATCCACCACTACCCCTACACCCACCCCTACTCCACCCCCACACCCACCTCTACCCCCACCCTACCCCTACACCCATCCCAACCCCCACCCTACCCCCACAACCACCCGCACCCCCTAACATCAACACAAACACCCACGCCTAGAACCACCCCTACCTCCACCCCTATCCCACCCCTAATCCTAGCCCCACCCACAACCCTAACCCCACCCCTATCCCCACCCCACTCCTATCCCCACCCCACCGGTACCCTCACCCCAATCCTACCCCCTCCCTAACCCTATCCCCACCCTACCCCCAACCCAACACCTACTCGCACCCCAACCCTACCCCCACCCCTACCCCCGCCCCTACAACCACCACCACACCCTACCCCAGGCCTGCTCCATCCCTACCCCTACCCCACCCTTACACCTACCCCACCCCTACTCCACCCCTACCCCTATCCCACCCCCAACTCTACCCCACTTACCCCATGCCTACACCTGCCCCACACCTACCCCACTCTTACCGCTACCCCCAACTCTACTCCTACCCCACCCCTACACATACCTTACCCATACCCCACATCTACCCCATCCCTACAACTACCCCTAAACCACCCCTACCCCTCCCCCAGCCCTACCACTACTACAACATTACCCCTACTCCACTCCTACCCTACCCCTAACCCTATCCCTACTCCGCCCCTAGCCCTGCTCCGCCCCTAGCCCTAATCCACCCCTACTCCAACATTAACCCTACCCCTACTCCAGCCCTACCCCTACTCCAGCCCTACCTCTACCCCTCCCCTACCCCTACCCCAACCCCTACTGCACCCCTGCCCCAACCACTAACCCTACCCAACCCCTAACCCTACCCAACCCCTAACCCTACCCAACCGCTACCCCTACACCACCCCTACCCCTCCCTCAACCCTACCACTACTACAACATTACCCCTACTCCACTCCTACCCTACCCCTAACCCTATCCCTACTCCGCCCCTACCCCTGCTCCGCCCCTACCCCTAATCCACCCCTAGCCCTACACCACCCCTACCCCTACTCTAACATTACCCCTACCCATACCCCACCCCTAGCCCTACACCACCCCTACCCCTACTCCAAAATTATCCCTACTCCACTCCTACCCCACCCCTGACCCTAACCCTACTCCACCCCTGCCCCTACTCCACCCTTGCCCCAATTCCACCCCTACCTCTACTCCATCCCTACCCCTAATCCACCCCTACCCCTCCACCACCCCTACCCCTCCACCACCCCTACCCCTCCACCATCCCTACGCCTACTCCACCCCTACCCCTCCACCATCCCTACCCCTGCTCCACCCCTGTCCCTACCCCACCCAACTTCTACTCCACTCCTACTTCTACTCCACCCCTACCTCTACTCCATCCTAACCCTAATCCACCCTAACCCTAATCCACTCCTACCCCTACTCCAGCCCAACCCCACCCCCACCTATACCCCACCCCCACGCCCTCCCCTATCCCCACCAACCCCATCCCTACTCCCACCCCACCCATACCCCCACCCCTATTCCCACCCCTACCCCCACCACCAACCCCTACCCCCACCACCACCCCAATACCCCCAGCGCCCACACAACATCATCGCCACCCCCACACCATCCCCCCACACCATCCCCACCTGACAGCACCCCCACCCCCATATTGTCCCCACCCGCATATCATCCCTACGCCCCCCCACACCATCCCCACCCCCCCACACCATCCACCCCCCCACACCATCCACCCCCCAACTCCATCCCCACCCCCAACACCATCCCCACAATCCCCACCCTCCCACACCATCCCCACCCCCCACACACCATCCCCACACCCTCACCCACCACCTTCCCCCCTACCCACCACCCCTCACCCCCCCGTTCCCCACCCCCTCCACCACCCCCCACCCCCCAGCACTGGGCTTTCCTGACCGTGTCCCCTTTAAGATCCTCCCTCTCCTTCATCCTGCTCGGGAATCTGGAAGAGGCTGCGACCCAGCCGAGCCTGAGGGGGAGGAGGGGGAGGGGGAGGGGGAGGGGGAGCGGTTGGTTGGTGGGGGGTGGGATGGTGGGTTGGGAGGGAGGGGGAGGGGGAGGGGGAGGTGGGGGAAGGGCGAGCGTTAGGAACAGCAGAGCTCCCTGGTCGCAGGGATTAACTCCAGCAGCAGCAGCAGCAGGAAGGAGCAGCCTCATCCACCACCACCACCACCACTGCCGCTGCTGCCCGCTCGGTCTCCTTTGTGCTGCTGACAGCAATGCAGAGCCAGGGATTGGCAGCTCGGGGGGCCCCAGGCCAGGCCCCGGCCGGAGCTGGCGGCCGGGCTGCTGAGGGAGACCCTGATTCCAGCCCCGTGGAGCGCGAGGAGCAGCTGTCCCCACAGTAAGGAGCCCTCCGTCCCGTCTGTCTGTCTCTCTCTCGCTGTCTCTCTCTCTCCCTCTGTCTCTCTCTCTCTGTCTGTCTCTCTCCCTCTCCCTCTCTCCCCCTGTCTCTCTGTCTCTCTCCCCCTCTGTCTCTCTGTCTCTCTCCCCCTCTGTCTCTCTCTCTCCCTCTCTCCCTGTCTCTCTCACTCTCTCTCTCTTTGTCTCTCTCCCTCTGTCGCTCTCTCTCCCTCTCTCTCTGTCTATCTCTCCGTCTGTCTCTCTCCGTCTGTCTCTCTCCCTCTGTCTCTCTCTCTCTCTCTCTCTCTCTCTCTCCCTCTGTCTCTCTCTCCCTCTGTCTCTCTCTCCCTCTGTCTCTCTCTCTCTCTCTCTCTCTCTCTCTCTCTCTCTCTCTCCCTCTCTCTCTCTCTCCCTCTGTCTCTCTTTCTGTCTCTCTCTCTGTCTCTGTCTCTCTCCCTCTTTCTCTCTCTCTCCCTCTCTCTCAATCCCTTCTCTCCCTGTTCTGACTCCCTCTCTTATCAGTTTCTTTCTCTCTCTCCCTCTCCCTCCTTTGTCTTTCCCCCCTTCTCTCGGAGCCTTTGCTGGCTCCCCCCACCCCCCTGCCTGCTTCCCTCCCTGTGCATCTCTCTTACACACACACTCTTTCCATCACTCTGTTCCCCTCTCGGTCTCTCTCGCTCTCTCCCCCGTCACCAACTCCCTCTTCCCCCACCCCCTTCCTCTTCTCTCCCCCTCTCTCCTGTCGTTCTGTCACTTCCCCTCTCTCTCTCTCTCTCTCTCTCTCTCTCACACGCTCTGTATTTTCCACTTTCTGTCTCTCCCTGTTCTCATCGTGTCCCTCTCCCTCCATCCCTCCCTCTCTCTGTCTCTCTTCCTTCTCTCTCCGTCTCTGCATGTCTGACTTTCTCTCTCTCTCTCTAGCTCTCCCTGCCTCTCCATCTCACGTTCTTTCTTTCCCTCACTCTTCCTCTGGATGTCCTCTTTCTCCCTCCTTCTCTCTGCCCATCTCCCACCCTCTCTGTCCCTGTCTAAATCCCTCCTTCCCTCTGCATCTCTCCCTCTCTCTCTGTTTCTCTCTCCCTCTCCCCACCTCCCTTTCTGTCCCTGTCTACATCCCTCCTTCCCTCTGCATCTCTCCCTCTCTCTCTGTTTCTCTCTCCCTCTCCCTCTCCCCACCTCCCTTTCTGTCCCTGTCCACATCCTTCCCTCCCTCTGCATCTCTCCTTTCTGTCTCTCCCTCTCTCTCTGTTTCTCTCTCCCTCTCCCCACCTCCCTCTCTGTCCCTGTCTACATCCCTCCTTCCCTCTGCATCTCTCCCTCTCTCTCTGTTTCTCTCTCCCTCTCCCTCTCCCCACCTCCCTTTCTGTCCCTGTCCAGATCCCTCCCTCCCTCTGCATCTCTCCTTTCTGTCTCTCCCCCCACTCTGATTCTTTCTCCCTCTCTGTCCCTGTCCACATCCCTCTTTCCCTCTGCATCTCTCCCTCTCTCTCTGATTCTCTCTCCCTCTCTGTCCCTGTCCACATCCCTCTTTCCCTCTGCATCTCTCCCTCTCTCTCTGATTCTCTCTCCCTCTCTGTCCCTGTCCACATCCCTCCTTCCCTCTGCATCTCTCCGCCCTCCCGCCTCTCCCCCTCTCTTCCTCTGCATCTCTCCTTTCTGTCTCTCCCTCTCTCTCTGTTTCTCTCTCCCTCTCCCTACCTCCCTCTCTGTCCCTGTCCACATCCCTCCTTCCCTTTGCATTTCCCCATCCCCGCCGTCTCTCCCCCTCTCTTCCTCTGCATCTCTCTTTCCTGTCTCTCCCTCTCTCTCTTACCCTCTCCCCGCCTCTCTCTCTGTCTCTGTCCATGTTCCCCCCACCCTTCCCTCTGCATCTCCCTATCCTTCTATCACACCCCCCTCCCCCCCCACCTCACTCTATCTTTCTCTATAATTGATGCAACCAGTCGGATTTGTTGTGTTGTGGGGGGCAGGGGCTGTGCGTTGGCGGGGGGACTAAATGTTCGGATTATTTGGAAGCTGGGAGCAGATGACCGGGATTGGCAGAGGGAGCCTGTCCTTCACTTTGCACTCAGGAGTAATCTAGCCCCTTCTTTCTGACCCAATCGAGCCGGGGTGGGGGTGGGGGTGGCTTGAGATTGACTGAACTGCCCTTGCAGCGGGCCAGGCATGGACTCAATGGGCTGAACGGCCTCCTTCTTCTCTCCAAGGCTCCATCCCCACCAAGCCCACCTCTGCCAGCCCAAAACTTCCCTCAGCAACCCCGCCAGCCCTCTCAAAGTGGGAGGGGGGGGTAGGGAGCAGGCTGGCACGAATGACCGCCCATCGCGGGGTGACTCAGCAGAGCCCAGCAAGGCCCAACTTAGCCCCTCAGCTGTGGGGGGGGGGGGGGGGGGGGGGGATCCATGACAACCGCAGCGGCTGAACAGCGTGGCGATGGGCTCACCGACAAGAGTGAGGGCCTGTCACACTTCACTCACCACCCCCTCCCTCCCTCCCTCCCTCAGCCTCAACCCCTAAACCTCTCCCTCCCGCCCAACCTTGCCCACCCTGTAGCAACCCGGCCCTGACCCCTGCCCTTCACAAACCGAATCCTAGCCCCAATCCCAACCTTAATTCCAACCATAGTCTCAAATCTAGCTCCAAGGTCCACCCTGAACCCAACTGGGACCTGAACCCTAACCCTTGAACCACCGCCCTCGGTGTGCCTCTAATTCTAACCCCAACAAAGGTTCCAGTTGGGTTCAGGATCGAGGTTAGGCCTAGATTATGGGCAGACGGTGGCGTAATGATAATGTCACTGGACTAGTAATCCAGAGGCCCCGGGTTAATGCTTTGGGGGGGGTGGGGTGTGGGACACGGGTTCAAATCCCACCCACGGCAGCCGGTGGAATTTCAATTCAATTAATAAAACCAGGAATTACGAAGCCAGTTTCAGTCACAGGGACCGTCATTAAAAAAAAAATCCCCATCTGGTTCACTCATGTTCCCCTTTAGGAAGGAAATCTGCCGTCCTTACCTGGTCTGGCCTACACCTGACTCCAGACCACACCCGACCACAGCAACGTGGCTGACCCTTAACTGCTCTCCCCCCCCCCCATCTCCTAAATGAGCCACTCAGTTCGAACGAGCCACTCAGTTCGAGGGGCAATGGGGATGGCCAATAAAGGCCGGGGCCTGGCCAGCAACGCCCATGTCCCGTCAAAGAGGGGAAGAAAACCAAACCCCTGACCCCCGCCCCCCTAACCTCGAACCTCGGAGCCTTCCTCTCTCACCTCCAGCCCTAACCCGCCCCCCCCCCCCCACCCCCTCACCGTAGCACCTCGTGCTTGCTGGCTTCCAATCCAAATGCCTCCACGATCGGATTGGAGCGCCAGCACGAGCCCGTTAACCCCCGCAGTAACTCCCAAACCAAAACCCGTCTCCTACCAACGCCCCCACCCGCAACCACACCCCCCCAGCCCCCTCACCCCCGCCACCCCCCCCCCCCACCCCCCGCCCCGCCCACCGCAACTCTTGCCCGCAGGCCAAATCCTAACCCTGACCTTACCGACATCAGACCTTTGGCCAGGATCGAGGAACGCCAGGCTTCCGCTCTGGTTCGGTGGGTTCCAAGATGGCTGCCGAGTCCGACTGGTGTGGCGTTGAGGGTGGACAGGGAGTTTGGGTGGGGGGGGGGTGGGTGGCGCCGGTGGGGGTGGGGGGGGGGGGGCGGGGGTGGGGTTGGCGGTAGGGAAGGTGGTGCTGGGAAGGCCGGGCGGGTAGTCACTCGGAAGTCTGCGCTGCGCCTCCGTCTCCACCATCTCGCCTCGGCTCAGCCCCGACTGGGCCCCACGGTGTGTCCAGCGCCTCCCCCTGGGCGAGCGTCCCCCCACACCGGGCGGCCAGGGACGGACGGACGGACAGACGGCCGGGGGGGTTGGAGGACTCGGGGGGCCACCCATACAAAAGGAAGGCGGAGAGTTAGCATTGCAGGCACAGCAAGAGGCAAACGGAGGGCGGGCTGGCCTCGACCACAAGGGGGGGTTGGAGGGCAAGGAGCCTGGCTGCGGGTGTCACAGGGTTTCGGCGAGACCGTGTCCGGAGCGGGGAGAGCGCATGCTGTGCCGGTTTGGTCTCCGCGTTGGAAAGAAGGGCAGACTCACCTCGGAGGCGGAGCGGGGTTGGGGGAAGGTTCACTAAACCGGTCCCCGGGATGAGGGAGGAGGGAAGAATTGTCCTGCGATGAGAGGCTGAGTAAACCGGACTCGGATTCTCCGGAGTCAAGGAGAACGAGGGAGGGAGACCTGATCGAGGTGTACAAGATTATGAGGGGCACGGACAGGGTGGGTAGGGAGCAGCTGCTCTCCTTAGTTGAAGGGTCAGACACGAGGGGACATAAGATCAAGGTGAGGGGCAGGAGGTTTAGGGGGGATGTGAGGAAAACCTTTTTACCCAGAGGGTGGTGAGGGTCTGGAATGCGCTGTCTGGGAGGGTGGTGGAGGCGGGTTGCCTCACATCCTTTAAAAAGTACCTGGATGAGCACTTGGCAGGTCATAACATTCAAGGCTACGGGGCCGAGCGCTGGTCAATGGGGTTAGGTAGGTAGGTCAGGTGTTTCTCACGTGTCGGTGCAGACTCGATGGGCCGAAGGGCCTCTTCTGCTCTGTGTGATTCTGTGATTCTGTTAGACGTACGTGATTCTGAAGGGGGTTCAACAGGTTGGATGCCCCAACAAGAGAGAATCTAACCATCACCCCTTAATGTTCAATGGGCATTACCATAGCTGAATCCCCCGCCACTATCAACTTCCTGGGGGGGTTACCATTGACCAGAAACTGAACCGGACCAGCCATATAAATACTGTGGCTACAAGAGCAGGTCAGAGGCTGGGAATCCTGCGGAGACTCACTCACCTCCTGACTCCCCTCAAAGCCTGTCCACCATCTACAAGGCACAAGTCAGGAGTGCGATGGGACACTCCCCCCACTTGCCTGGGTGAGGGCAGCTCCCACAACACTCGAGAAGCTCGACACCGTCCGGGACAAAGCAGCCCCCGCTCGATCGGCACCCCATCCACCAACAATCACTCCCTCCACCACTGACGCACAGTAGCAGCGTGTGTACCATCTACAAGATGCACTGCAGCAACTCACTGAGGCTCCTTCGACAGCACCTTCCAAACCCACGACCGCTACCGTCTAGAAGGACGAGGGCAGCAGACGCATGGGGAACACCACCACCTGGAAGTTCCCCTCCGAGCCGCACTCGCCATCCCGACTTGGGAATATATCGGCCGTTCCTTCACTGTCGCCGGGTCAAAATCCTGGGAACTCCCTCCCTAACAGCGCGGTGGGTGTACCTACACCACAGGGGACTGCAGCGGCTCAAGAAGGCGGCTCACCCACCGCCACCTTCTCAAGGGGGCATCTAGGGATGGGCAATAAATGCTGGGCCCCAGCCAGAGAAGCCCACTTCCCCTGAATGAATCAAAAAAAAGTTTGTATCCGCTGCTTGGGAATCTACAACATGGGGGCACAGTCTCAGGATGAGCATCATTTAGGACTGAGATGAGGAGAAATTTCTTGACTCGGAGGGTTGTGAATCTTTGGAAATCTCCACCCCAGAGGGTTGTGGATGCTCCATCATTAAAGATATTTATGGCTCAGAAGGACAAATATTTGGGGTCTCAGGGAATTAGGGGATATGGGGAGCAGCCGGGAAAGTGGAGTCCAAGCCCAAGACCAGCCACGATGGAATTGAGTGGCGGAGCAGCCTCGATGGGCTGAATGGTCTACCACTGCTCCGATATCTTGGTGTTCTTAAGATACTGGCAACCAACAGGTCAAGAAGTAGTAGGAAGTGGGTGACAAATTGAAGAGGCAGGAGTCAATGCAACCGAAACTCAAGCAATAGATGTGAACAAAATTAGCATTGACGTCCTCCTGTCTGCATCACCACATTTAGCCCGTTCACCCTAAAACCAGATGTAATTTTAAACATAACCTTCATCTTAACCCCAATGTTAAACCTAACCCCAACTCCTCTCTTAATGGTCACACCAATGCCAACTGTAATCCCAACACCGACTGTAATCCCAACACCGACTGTAATCCCAATACCAACTCATTAAATCTAAACAAAACCGTAATCCTAACTCCAAATTTAATCCTAACCCCAACATTTATCTTAAACCCAACCTTTATCTTAAACCCAATCTTTATCTTAAACCCAATCTTTATCTTAAACCCAACCTTAATCTTAAACCCAACCTTAATCTTAAACCCAATCTTTATCTTAAACCCAATCTTTATCTTAAACCCAACCTTAATCTTAAACCCAATCTTTATCTTAAACCCAACCTTAATCTTAAACCCAATCTTTATCTTAAACCCAACCTTAATTTTAACCCCATCCTTAAATTTACCTTCAACCTTAAATTTACCCCCAACCTTAATCTTAAACCCAATCTTTATCTTAAACCCAATCTTTATCTTAAACCCAACCTTAATCTTAAACCCAATCTTTATCTTAAACCCAACCTTAATTTTAACCCCATCCTTAAATTTACCTTCAACCTTAAATTTACCCCCAACCTTAATCTTAAACCCAATCTTTATCTTAAACACAACTGTGATGTTAACTCCACCCTTCATTCTAAACCCAACCTTGATCCTGTAACAACCATAACCCTTAACCTCAAATTCAATCCATACCCAACCTTTAGCCTAACTCCCACGTTAACCCTGACCCAAATATCAGCCCTAATGCGAACCCCCCCGATCTGTAACTTTAGCCCGAACCCTGATGATAAGTTCAACTTTAACCTGAGCCCTAACCTTAACGTTAGCATTAAGAAGCCAGCCCTGGTTCAGTGGGGAGCAACCCCATCCCCACATCTGAGACAGTAAGGGGGTGAGTTTCAAGTGCCACTCCACTGCCTTGAACGCAGGGTCTGGGCTTGGCAATCCCGATGCCAGTACCGAAGGAGCACCGGGCTGTCGAGGTGAAGCGTTTAGCTGAGGACACCGTCCGCTCTCGCTACTGAACCTGTAGGTTCCCCGCTCCGGAAGGGGACC
>JANJGN010004421.1:0-33473 GCA_026770705.1 Isurus oxyrinchus | reverse complement strand
TGTACTGTTGAGGACGGGTCTGTCACTGTATAACACTGGGTTGCAGTACTGGTAGGGATGGGTCTGTCACTGTATAACACTGGGGTACAATACTCGGGATGGGTCTGTCACTGTATAACACTGGGGTACAATAATCGGGATGGCTCTGTCACTGTATAACACTGGGGTATAGTACTCGGGATGGGTCTGTCACTGCAAAACACTGGGGTATTGTACTGTTGCGGACGGGTCTGTCACTGTATAACACTGGGGTACAGTACTGGTGTGGACGGGTCTGTCACTGTATAACACTGGGGTACTGTACTGTTGTGGACGGGCCTGTCACTGTATAACACTGGGGTACAGTACTGGTGGGGACGGGTCTGTCTCTGTATAACACTGGGTACAGGACTGGTGGGGACGGGTCTGTCTCTGTATAACACTGGGGTACAGTACTGGTGGGGACAGGTCTGTCACTGTATAACACTGGATACAATACTGGTGGGGTCGGGTCTGTCTCTGGATAACGCTAGGGTACAGTACTGGTGGGGACGGGGTCTGTCACTGTATAACACGGGTACAGTACTGGTGGGGATGGGTCTGTCACTGTATAACACTGGGGTACTGCAATGTTGAGGACGGTTCTGTCACTGCATAACACTGGGTTGCTGTACTGGTGGGGATGGGTCTGTCACTGTATAACACTGGGGTACTGTACTGTTGATGACGGGTCTGTCACTGTATAACACTGGGTTGCAGTACTGGTGGGGATGGGTCTGTCACTGTATAACACTGGGGTACAATACTCGGGATGGGTCTGTCACTGTATAGCACTGGGGTACAATACTCGGGATGGGTCTGTCACTGTATAACACTGGGGTACAATACTCGTGATGGGTCTGTCACTGTATAACACTGGGGTACAGTAATGGTGGGGACGGGTCTGTCACTGTATAACACTGGGTTACAGTACTGGTGGGGATGGGTCTGTCACTGTATAACACTGGGGTACAGTACTGGTGGGGACGGGTCTGTCACTGTATAACAATGGGTCACAGTACTGGTGGGAATGGGTCTGTCAGTGTATAACACTGGGGTACAGGACTTGTGGGGACGGGTCTGTCAGTGTATAACACTGTGGTACAGTACTGGTGGGGATGGGTCTGTCACTGTATAACAGTGGGGTACAGTACTGGTGGGGACGCGTCTGTCACTGTATAACACTGGGGTACAATACTCGGGATGGGTCTGTCACTGTATAACACTGGGGTACAGTACTGGTGGGGACAGGTCTGTCACTGTATATCACGGGTACAGTACTGGTGTGGATGGGTCTGTCACTGTATAACAATGGGGTACAATACTCGGGATGGGTCTGTCACTGTATAACACTGGGGTACAGTACTGGTGGGAGGGGTCTGTCATTGTCTAACACTGGGTTACAGTACTGGTGGGGATGGGTCTGTCACTGTAGAACTCTGGGGTACTGTACTGTTGGGGACGGGTCTGTCTCTGTATAACCCTGGGGTACAGTACTGGTGTGGACGGGTCTGTCACTGTATCACACTGGGGTACTGTACTGGTGTGGACGGGTCTGTCACTATATAACACTGGGGTACAGTACTGGTGGGGATGGGTCTGTCTCTGTATAACACTAGGGTACA
Source organism: Isurus oxyrinchus (assembly GCA_026770705.1). Lineage (NCBI taxonomy): Eukaryota > Metazoa > Chordata > Chondrichthyes > Lamniformes > Lamnidae > Isurus > Isurus oxyrinchus. The sequence goes on along the minus strand of JANJGN010004421.1, from coordinate 31,830 downwards.
GTACTGGTGGGGACGGGTCTTCTCTGTATAACACTGGGGTACAATACTGGTGTGGACGGGCCTGTCACTGTATAACACTGGGGTACTGTACTGGTGTGGACGGGTCTGTCACTGTATAACACTGGGGTACAGTACTGGTGGGGACGGGTCTGTCTCTGTATAACACTGGGGTACAGTAATGGTGGGGACGGGTCTGTCACTGTATAACACTGGGTTACCGTACTGGTGGGGATGGGTCTGTCACTGTATAACACTGGGGTACAGTACTGGTGGGGACGGGTCTGTCATTGTATAACACTGGGTTACAGTACTGGTGGGGATGGGTCTGTCACTGTATAACACTGGGGTACAGTACTGGTGGGGACGGGTCTGTCACTGTATAACACTGGGGTACAATACTGGTGGGGACGGGTCTGTCACTGTATAACACTTGGGTATAGTACTGGTGGGGACAGGTCTGTCACTGTATAATACAGGGGTAAAGTACTGGTGGGGACAGGACTGTCACTGTATAACACTGGGGTACAGTACTGGTGGGGACGGGTCTTTCTCTGTATAACACTGGGGTACAGGACTGGTGGGGACGCGTCTGTCATTGTATAACACTGGGGTACAGTACTGGTGGGGACGCGTCTGTCAGTGTATAACACTGGGTTACAGTACTGGTTGAGATGGGTCTTTCACTGTATAACACTGGGGTACAGTACTGGTGGGGACGTGCCTGTCAGTGTAAAACACTGGGTTACAGTACTGGTGGGGATGGGTCTGTCACTGTATAACACTGGGGTACAGTACTGGTGGTGACGGGTGTGTCAGTGTATAACACTGGGTTACAGTACTGGTGGGGATGGGTCTGTCACTGTACAATACTTGGGTTCTGTACTGTTGAGGACGGGTCTGTCACTGTATAACATTGGGTTGCAGTACTGGTGGAGACGGGTCTGTCTCTGTATAACACTGGGGTACAGTACTGGTGGGGACAGGTCTGTCACTGTATAACACTGGATACAATACTGGTGGGGACGGGTCTGTCTCTGTATTACACTAGGTTACATTACTGGTGGGGACGGGTCTGTCACTGTATAACACGGGTACAGTACTGGTGGGGATGGGTCTGTCACTGTATAACACTGGGGTAATGTACTGTTGAGGACGGGTCTGTCACTGTATAATACTGGTTTGCAGTACTGGTGGGGATGGGTCTGTCACTGTATAACACTGGGGTACAATACTCGGGATGGGTCTGTCACTGTATAACACTGGGGTACAATACTCGGGATGGCTCTGTCACTGTATAACACTGGGGTACAGTACTCGGGATGGGTCTGTCACTGTATAACACTGGGGTACTGTACTGTTGGGGACGGGTCTGTCACTGTATAACACTGGGGTACAGTACTGGTGTGGACGGGTCTGTCACTGTATAACACTGGGGTACTGTACTGGTGTGGACGGGTCTGTCACTGTATAACACTGGGTACAGTACTGGTGGGGACGGGTGTGTCAGTGTATAACACTGGGTTACACTACTGGTGGGGATGGGTCTGTCACTGTATAATACTGGGGTACTGTACTGTTGAGGACGGGTCTGTCAGTGTATAACACTGGGTTACAGTACTGGTGGGGGTGGGTCTGTCACCGTATAACACTGGGGTACAATACTCGGGATGGGTCTGTCACTGTATAACACTGGGGTACAGTACTGGTGGGGACAGATCTGTCACTGTATAACACTGGGGTACAGTACTCGGGGATTGGTCTGTCACTGTATAACTCTGGGGTACTGTACTGTTGGGGACGGGTCTGTCTCTGTATAACCCTGGGGTACAGTACTGGTGTGGACGGGTCTGTCACTGTATCACACTGGGGTACTGTACTGGTGTGGACGGGTCTGTCACGATATAACACTGGGGTACAGTACTGGTGGGGATGGGTCTGTCTCTGTTTAACACTAGGGGACAGTACTGGTGGGGACGGGTCTTCTCTGTATAACACAGGGGTACAATACTGGTGTGGACGGGTCTGTCACTGTATAACACTGGGTTGCAGTACTGGTGGGGATGGGTCTGTCACTGTATATTACTTGGGTACCGTACTGTTGTGGACGGGTCTGTCACTGTATAACACTGTGTTACAGTACTGGTGGGGATGGGTCTGTCTCTGTATAACACTGTGGTACAATAGTCGGGATGGGTCTGTCACTGTATAACACTGGGGTACAGTACTGGTGGGGACAGGTCTGTCACTGTATAACTCTGGAGTACAGTACTCGGGATGGGTCTGTCACTGTGTAACACTGGGGTACTGTACTGGTGTGGACGGGTCTGTCACTGTATAACACTGGGGTACAGTACTGGTGGGGACGGGTCTGTCTCTGTATAACACTAGGGTACAGTACTGGTGGGGACGGGTCTTCTCTGTATAACACAGGGGTACAATACTGGTGTGGACGGGTCTGTCACTGTATAACACTGGGGTACTGTACTGGTGTGGACGGGTCTGTCACTGTATAACACTGGGGTACAGTACTGGTGGGGACTGGTCTGTCTCTGTATAACACAAGGGTACAGTCCTGGTGGGGACGGGTCTGTCACTGTATAACACTGGGTTACAGTACTGGTGGGGATAGGTCTATCACTGTATAACACTGGGCTCCTGTACTGCTGGGGACAGGTCTGTCACTGTATAACAATGGGGTACAATTCTCAGGATGGGTCTGTCACTGTATAACACTGGGATACAGTACTGGTGGGGACAGGTCTGTCAGTGTGTAACACTGGGGTACAGTACTGGGGGGGACTGGTCTGTCACTGTATAACACTGGGGTACAGTACTGGTGGGGACGGGTCTGTCACTGTATAACTTGGGGGTGCAGTTCAGGTGGGGACGGGTATGTCACTGTATAACCCTGGGGTACTGTACTGGTGGGGACGGGTCTGTCACTGTATAACACTGGGATACAGTACTAGTGGGGACGCGTCTGTCAGTGTATAACACTGGGTTACAGTACTGGTGGGGACGGGCCTGTCACTGTATAACACGGGAGTACGTTACTGGTGGGGACGCGTCTGTCCCTGTATAACACTGGGGTACAGTACTGGTGGGGACAGGTCTGTCACTGTATAACACTGGGGTACAGTACTGGTGGGGACGCGTCTGTCATTGTATAACACTGGGGTACAGTACTGGTGGGGACGCGTCTGTCAGTGTATAACACTGGGTTACAGTACTGGTGGGGATGGGTCTGTCAGTGTATAACACTGGGGTACAGTACTGGTGGGGACGTGTCTGTCAGTGTAAAACACTGGGTTGCAGTACTGGTGGGGACGGGTCTGTCTCTGTATAACACTGGGGTACAGTACTGGTGGGGACAGGTCTGTCACTGTATAACACTGGATACAATACTGGTGGGGACGGGTCTGTCTCTGTATAACACTAGGTTACATTACTGGTGGGGACGGGTCTGTCACTGTATAACACGGGTACAGTACTGGTGGGGATGGGTCTGTCACTGTATAACACTGGGGTACTGTACTGTTGATGACGGTTCAGTCACTGTATAACACTGGGTTACAGTACTGGTGGGGATGGGTCTGTCACTGTATAACACTGGGGTACTGTACTGTTGAGGACGGGTCTGTCACTGTATAACACTGGGTTGCAGTACTGGTGGGGATGGGTCTGTCACTGTATAACACTGGGGTACAATACTCGGGATGGGTCTGTCACTGTATAACACTGGGGTACAATACTCGGGATGGCTCTGTCACTGTATAACCCTGGGGTACAATACTCGGGATGGGTCTGTCACTGTATAACACTGGGGTACTGTACTGTTGGGGACGGGTCTGTCACTGTGTAACACTGGGGTACAGTACTGGTGTGGACGGGTCTGTCACTGTATAACACTGGGGTACTGTACAGGTGTGGACGGGTCTGTCACTGTATAACACTGGGGTACAGTACTGGTGGGGACGGGTGTGTCAGTGTATAACACTGGTTTACAGTACTGGTGGGGATGGGTCTGTCACTGTATAATACTGGGGAACTGTACTGTTGAGGACGGGTCTGTCATTGTATAACACTGGGTTACAGTACTGGTGGGGGTGGGTCTGTCACCGTATAACACTGGGGTACAATACTTGGGATGGGTCTGTCACTGTATAACACTGGGTTACAGTACTGGTGGGGACAGATCTGTCACTGTATAACACTGGGGTACAGTACTCGGGATGGGTCTGTCACTGTATAACTCTGGGGTACTGTACTGTTGGGGACGGGTCTGTCTCTGTATAACCCTGGGGTACAGTACTGGTGTGGACGGGTCTGTCACTGTATCACACTGGGGTACTGTACTGGTGTGGACGGGTCTGTCACGATATAACACTGGGGTACAGTACTGGTGGGGATGGGTCTGTCTCTGTTTAACACTAGGGTACAGTACTGGTGGGGACGGGTCTTCTCTGTATAACACAGGGGTACAATACTGGTGTGGACGGGTCTGTCACTGTATAACACTGGGTTGCAGTACTGGTGGGGATAGGTCTATCACTGTATAACACTGGGCTCCTGTACTGTTGGGGACAGGTCTGTCACTGTATAACAATGGGGTACAATTCTCAGGATGGGTCTGTCACTGTATAACACTGGGATACAGTACTGGTGGGGACAGGTCTGTCAGTGTGTAACACTGGGGTACAGTACTGGGGGGGACTGGTCTGTCACTGTATAACACTGGGGTACAGTACTGGTGGGGACGGGTCTGTCACTGTATAACTTGGGGGTGCAGTTCAGGTGGGGACGGGTCTGTCACTGTATAACACTGGGATACAGTACTAGTGGGGACGCGTCTGTCAGTGTATAACACTGGGTTACAGTACTGGTGGGGACGCGTCTGTCAATGTATAACACGGGAGTACGTTACTGGTGGGGACGCGTCTGTCCCTGTGTAACACTGGGGTACAGTACTGGTGGGGACAGGTCTGTCACTGTATAACACTGGGGTACAGTACTGGTGGGGACGCGTCTGTCATTGTATAACACTGGGGTACAGTACTGGTGGGGACGCGTCTGTCAGTGTACAACACTGGGTTACAGTACTGGTGGGGATGGGTCTGTCACTGTATAACACTGGGGTACAGTACTGGTGGGGACAGGTCTGTCACTGTATAACTCTGGAGTACAGTACTCGGGATGGGTCTGTCACTGTGTAACACTGAGGTACTGCACTGGTGTGGACGTGTCTGTCACTGTATAACACTGGGGTACAGTACTGGTGGGGACGGGTCTGTCTCTGTATAACACTAGGGTACAGTACTGGTGGGGACGGGTCTTCTCAGTATAACACAGGGGTACAATACTGGTGTGGACGGGTCTGTCACTGTATAACACTGGGGTACAGTACTGGTGTGGACGGGTCTGTCACTGTATAACACTGGGGTACAGTACTGGTGGGGACTGGTCTGTCTCTGTATAACACAAGGGTACAGTCCTGGTGGGGACGGGTCTGTCACTGTATAACACTGGGTTACAGTACTGGTGGGGATAGGTCTATCACTGTATAACACTGGGCTCCTGTACTGTTGGGGACAGGTCTGTCACTGTATAACAATGGGGTACAATTCTCAGGATGGGTCTGTCACTGTATAACACTGGGATACAGTACTGGTGGGGACAGGTCTGTCAGTGTGTAACACTGGGGTACAGTACTGGTGGGGACGGGTCTGTCACTGTATAACTTGGGGGTGCAGTTCAGGTGGGGACGGGTATGTCACTGTATAACACTGGGGTACTGTACTGGTGGGGACGGGTCTGTCACTGTATAACACTGGGATACAGTACTAGTGGGGACGCGTCTGTCAGTGTATAACACTGGGTTACAGTACTGGTGGGGACGCGTCTGTCAATGTATAACACGGGAGTACGTTACTGGTGGGGACGCGTCTGTCCCTGTGTAACACTGGGGTACAGTACTGGTGGGGACAGGTCTGTCACTGTATAACACTGGGGTACAGTACTGGTGGGGACGCGTCTGTCATTGTATAACACTGGGTTACAGTACTGGTGGGGATGGGTCTGTCACTGTATAACACTGGGGTACAGTACTGGTGGGGACGTGTCTGTCAGTGTAAAACACTGGGTTACTGTACTGGTGGGGATGGGTCTGTCACTGTATAACACTGGGGTACAGTACTGGTGGGGACGGGTGTGTCAGTGTATAACACTGGGTTACAGTACTGGTGGTAATGGGTCTGTCACTGTATAATACTTGGGTACTGTACTGTTGAGGACGGGTCTGTCACTGTATAACACTGTGTAACAGTACTGGTGGGGATGGGTCTGTCTCTGTATAACACTGGGGTAAAATACTCGGGATGGGTCTGTCACTGTATAACACTGGGGTACAGTACTGGTGGGGACAGGTCTGTCACTGTATAACACTGGGGTACAGTACTCGGGATGGGTCTGTCTCTGTATAACACTAGGGTACAGTACTGGTAGGGACGGGTCTTCTCTGTATAACACAGGGGTACAATACTGGTGTGGACGGGTCTGTCACTGTATAACACTGGGGTACTGTACTGGTTTGGACGGGTCTGTCACTGTATAACACTGGGGTACAGTACTGTTGGGGACGGGTCTGTCTCTGTCTAACACTGGGTTACAGTACTGGTGGGGATGGGTCTGTCACTGTATAACACTGGGGTAGAGTACTGGTGGGGATGGGTCTGTCATTGTATAACACTGGGTTACCTTACTGGTGGGGATGGGTCTGTCCCTGTATAACACTGGGGTACCGTACTGGTGGGGACGGGTCTGTCAGTGTATAACACTGGGTTACAGTACTGGTGGGGATGGGTCTGTCACTGTATAACACTGGGGTACTGTACTGGTGGGGACGGCTCTGTCACTGTATAACACTGGGGTACAATACTCGGGATGGGTCTGTCACTGTATAACCCTGGGGTACAGTACTGGTGGGGACAGGTCTGTCACTGTATAATACTGGGGTAAAGTACTGGTGGGGACGGGACTGTCACTGTATAACACTGGGGTACAGTACTGGTGGGGACGGGCCTGTCACTGTATAACACTGGGGTACAGTACTGGTGTGGACGGGTCTGTCACTGTATAACACTGGGGTACTGTACTGGTGTGGACGGGTCTGTCACTGTATAACACTGGGGTACAGTACTGGTGGGGACGGGTCTGTCTCTGTATAACACTGGGGTACAGGACTGGTGGGGACGGGTCTGTCTCTGTATAACACTGGGGTACAATACTGGTGGGGACAGGTCTGTCACTGTATAACACTGGATACAATACTGGAAGGGACAGGTCTGTCTCTGTATAACACTAGGGTACAGTACTGGTGGGGACGGGTGTGTCACTGTATAACATGGGTACAGTACTGGTGGGGATTCGTCTGTCACTGTATAACAATGGGGTACTGTACTGTTGAGGACGGGTCTGTCACTGTATAACACTGGGTTGCAGTACTGGTGGGGATGGGTCTGTCACTGTATAACACTGGGGTACTGTACTTTTGAGGACGGGTCTGTCACTGTATAACACTGGGTTGCAGTACAGGTGGTGATGGGTCTGTCATTGTATAACACTGGAGTACAGTACTGGTGGGGACGTGTCTGTCAGTGCATAACTCTGGGTTACAGTACTGGTGGGGATGGGTCTGTCACTGTATAACACTGGGGTACAGTACTGGTGGGGACGGGTGTGTCACTGTATAATACTGGGGTACTATACTGTTGAGGACGGGTCTGTCAGTGTATAACACTGGGTTACAGTACTGGTGGGGATGGGTCTGTCACTGTATAACACTGGGGTACAGTACTGGTGTGGACGGGTCTGTCACTGTATAACAATGGGTAACAATACTCGGGATTGGTCTGTCACTGTATAACACTGGGGTACAGTACTGGTGGGGACAGGTCTGTCACTGTATAACACTGGGATACAGTTCTCGGGATGGGTCTGTCACTGTATAACACTGGGGTACTGTACTGTTGGGGACGGGTCTGTCTCTGTATAACCCTGGGGTACACTACTGTTGTGGACGGGTCTGTCAATGTATCACACTGGGGTACTGTACTGGTGTGGACGGGTCTGTCACTATATAACACAGGGGTACAGTACTGGTGGGGATGGGTCTGTCTCTGTTTAACACTAGGGTACAGTACTGGTGGGGACGGGTCTTCTCTGTATAACACAGGGGTACAATACTGGTGTGGACGGGTCTGTCACTGTATAACACTGGGTTGCAGTACTGGTGGGGATGGGTCTGTCACTGTATATTACTTGGGTATCGTACTGTTGAGGGCGGGTCTGTCACTGTATAAAAGTGTGTTACAGTACTGGTGGGGATGGGTCTGTCTCTGTATAACACTGTGGTACAATACTCGGGATGGGTCTGTCACTGTATAACACTGGGGTACAGTACTGGTGGGGACAGGTCTGTCACTGTATAACACTGGAGTACAGTACTCGGGATGGGTCTGTCACTGTGTAACACTGAGGTACTGCACTGGTGTGGACGTGTCTGTCACTGTATAACACTGGGGTACAGTACTGGTGGGGACGGGTCTGTCTCTGTATAACACTAGGGTACAGTACTGGTGGGGACGGGTCTTCTCAGTATAACACAGGGGTACAATACTGGTGTGGACGGGTCTGTCACTGTATAACACTGGGGTACTGTACTGGTGTGGACGGGTCTGTCACTGTATAACACTGGGGTACAGAACTGGTGGGGACTGGTCTGTCTCTGTATAACACAAGGGTACAGTCCTGGTGGGGACGGGTCTGTCACTGTATAACACTGGGTTACAGTACTGGTGGGGATAGGTCTATCACTGTATAACACTGGGCTCCTGTACTGTTGGGGACAGGTCTGTCACTGTATAACAATGGGGTACAATTCTCAGGATGGGTCTGTCACTGTATAACACTGGGATACAGTACTGGTGGGGACAGGTCTGTCAGTGTGTAACACTGGGGTACAGTACTGGGGGGGACTGGTCTGTCACTGTATAACACTGGGGTACAGTACTGGTGGGGACGGGTCTGTCACTGTATAACTTGGGGGTGCAGTTCAGGTGGGGACGGGTATGTCACTGTATAACACAGGGGTACTGTACTGGTGGGGACGGGTCTGTCACTGTATAACACTGGGATACAGTACTAGTGGGGACGCGTCTGTCAGTGTATAACACTGGGTTACAGTACTGGTGGGGACGCGTCTGTCAATGTATAACACGGGAGTACGTTACTGGTGGGGACGCGTCTGTCCCTGTGTAACACTGGGGTACAGTACTGGTGGGGACAGGTCTGTCACTGTATAACACTGGGGTACAGTACTGGTGGGGACGCGTCTGTCATTGTATAACACTGGGGTACAGTACTGGTGGGGACGCGTCTGTCAGTGTACAACACTGGGTTACAGTACTGGTGGGGATGGGTCTGTCACTGTATAACACTGGGGTACAGTACTGGTGGGGACGTGTCTGTCAGTGTAAAACACTGGGTTACTGTACTGGTGGGGATGGGTCTGTCACTGTATAACACTGGGGTACAGTACTGGTGGGGACGGGTGTGTCAGTGTATAACATTGGGTTACAGTACTGGTGGTAATGGGTCTGTCACTGTATAATACTTGGGTACTCTACTGTTGAGGACGGGTCTGTCACTGTATAACACTGTGTAACAGTACTGGTGGGGATGGGTCTGTCTCTGTATAACACTGGGGTAAAATACTCGGGATGGGTCTGTCACTGTATAACACTGGGGTACAGTACTGGTGGGGACAGGTCTGTCACTGTATAACACTGGGGTACAGTACTCGGGATGGGTCTGTCTCTGTATAACACTAGGGTACAGTACTGGTAGGGACGGGTCTTCTCTGTATAACACAGGGGTACAATACTGGTGTGGACGGGTCTGTCACTGTATAACACTGGGGTACTGTACTGGTTTGGACGGGTCTGTCACTGTATAACACTGGGGTACAGTACTGTTGGGGACGGGTCTGTCTCTGTATAACACACGGGTACATTACTGGTGGGGACGGGTCTGTCACTGTATAACACTGGTGTACAGTACTGGTGGGGATGGGTCTGTCACTGTATAACACGGGTAGAGTACTGGTGGGGATGGGTCTGTCACTGTATAACACTGGGGTACAATACTCAGGATGGGTCTGTCACTCTATAACACTGGGGTACAATACTCGGGATGGGTCTGTCACTGTATAACACTCGGGTACAGTACTGGTGGGGACGGGTCTGTCACTGTCTAACACTGGGTTACAGTACTGGTGGGGACGGGTCTGTCACTGTATAACACTGGAGTACAGTACTGGTGGGGATGGGTCTGTCATTGTATAACACTGGGTTACCTTACTGGTGGGGATGGGTCTGTCCCTGTATAACACTGGGGTACCGTACTGGTGGGGACGGGTCTGTCAGTGTATAACACTGGGTTACAGTACTGGTGGGGATGGGTCTGTCACTGTATAACACTGGGGTACAGTACTGGTGGGGACGGCTCTGTCACTGTATAACACTGGGGTACAATACTCGGGATGGGTCTGTCACTGTATAACCCTGGGGTACAGTACTGGTGGGGACAGGTCTGTCACTGTATAATACTGGGGTAAAGTACTGGTGGGGACGGGACTGTCACTGTATAACACTGGGGTACAGTACTGGTGGGGACGGGCCTGTCACTGTATAACACTGGGGTACAGTACTGGTGTGGACGGGTCTGTCACTGTATAACACTGGGGTACTGTACTGGTGTGGACGGGTCTGTCACTGTATAACACTGGGGTACAGTACTGGTGGGGACGGGTCTGTCTCTGTATAACACTGGGGTACAGGACTGGTGGGGACGGGTCTGTCTCTGTATAACACTGGGGTACAATACTGGTGGGGACAGGTCTGTCACTGTATAACACTGGATACAATACTGGAAGGGACGGGTCTGTCTCTGTATAACACTAGGGTACAGTACTGGTGGGGACGGGTGTGTCACTGTATAACATGGGTACAGTACTGGTGGGGATTCGTCTGTCACTGTATAACAATGGGGTACTGTACTGTTGAGGACGGGTCTGTCACTGTATAACACTGGGTTGCAGTACTGGTGGGGATGGGTCTGTCACTATATAACACTGGGGTACTGTACTTTTGAGGACGGGTCTGTCACTGTATAACACTGGGTTGCAGTACAGGTGGTGATGGGTCTGTCACTGTATAACACTGGAGTACAGTACTGGTGGGGACGTGTCTGTCAGTGCATAACTCTGGGTTACAGTACTGGTGGGGATGGGTCTGTCACTGTATAACACTGGGGTACAGTACTGGTGGGGACGGGTGTGTCACTGTATAATACTGGGGTACTATACTGTTGAGGACGGGTCTGTCAGTGTATAACACTGGGTTACAGTACTGGTGGGGATGGGTCTGTCACTGTATAACACTGGGGTACAGTACTGGTGTGGACGGGTCTGTCACTGTATAACAATGGGTAACAATACTCGGGATTGGTCTGTCACTGTATAACACTGGGGTACAGTACTGGTGGGGACAGGTCTGTCACTGTATAACACTGGGATACAGTTCTCGGGATGGGTCTGTCACTGTATAACACTGGGGTACTGTACTGTTGGGGACGGGTCTGTCTCTGTATAACCCTGGGGTACACTACTGGTGTGGATGGGTCTGTCAATGTATCACACTGGGGTACTGTACTGGTGTGGACGGGTCTGTCACTATATAACACAGGGGTACAGTACTGGTGGGGATGGGTCTGTCTCTGTATAACACGAGGGTACAGTACTGGTGGGGACGGGTCTTCTCTATATAACACTGGGGTACAATACTGGTGTGGACGGGTCTGTCACTGTATAACACTGGGGTACTGTACTGGTGTGGATGGGTCTGTCACTGTATAACACTGGGGTACAGTACTGGTGGGGACGGGTCTGTCACTGTATAACACTGGGGTACAATACTCGGGATGGATCTGTCACGGTATAACACTGGGGTACAGTTCTGGTGGGGACAGGTCTGTCACTGTATAATACTGGGGTAAAGTACTGGTGGGGATGGGACTGTCACTGTATAACACTGGGGTACAGTACTGGTGGGGACGGGTCTGTCACTGTATAACACTGGGGTACAGTACTGGTGTGGACGGGTCTGTCACTGTATAACACTGGGGTACTGTACTGGTGTGGACGGGTCTGTCACTGTATAACACTGGGGTACAGTACTGGTGGGGATGGGCCTGTCTCTGTATAACACTAGGGTACAGGACTGTTGGGGACGGGTCTGTCTCTGTATAACACTGGGGTACAGTACTGGTGGGGACAGGTCTGTCACTGTATAACACTGGATACAATACTTTTGGGGACGGGTCTGTCTCTGTATAACACTAGGGTACAGTACTGGTGGGGACGGGTCTGTCACTGTATAACACGGGTACAGTACTGGTGGGGATGGGTCTGTCACTGTATAACACTGGGGTACTGTACTGTTGAGGACGGGTCTGTCACTGTATAACACTGGGTTGCAGTACTGGAGGGGATGGGCCTGTCACTGTATAACACTGGGGTACTGTACTTTTGAGGACGGGTCTGTCACTGTATAACACTGGGTTGCAGTACTGGAGGGGATGGGTCTGTCACTGTATAACACTGGGGTACTGTACTTCTGAGGACGGGTCTGTCACTGTATAACACTGGGGTACAGTACTGGGGGGTACTGGTCTGTCACTGTATAACACTGGGGTACAGTACTGGTGGGGACGGGTCTGTCACTGTATAACATGGGGGTACAGTTCAGGTGGGGAAGGGTATGTCACTGTATAACACTGGGGTACTGTACTGGTGGGGACGGGTCTGTCACTGTATAACACTGGGATACAGTACTGGTGGGGACGCGTCTGTCAGTGTATAACACTGGGTTACAGTACTGGTGGGGTCTCGTCTGTCATTGTATAACACTGGGGTACAGTACTGGTGGGGACGCGTCTGTCAGTGTATAACACTGTATTACAGTACTGGTGGGGATGGGTCTGTCACTGTATAACACTGGGGTACAGTACTGGTGGGGACGGGCGTGTCAGTGTATAACACTGGGTTACAGTACTGGTGGGGATGGGTCTGTCACTGTATAACACTGGGGTACAATACTCGGGATGGGTCTGGCACTGTATAACACTGGGTTACAGTACTGGTGGGGATGGGTCTGTCATTGTATAACACTGGGGTACAGTACTGGTGGGGACGTGTCTGTCAGTGTAAAACACTGGGTTGCAGTACTGGTGGGGATGGGTCTGTCACTGTATAACACTGGGGTACAGTACTGGTGGGGACGGGTGTGTCAGTGTATAACACTGGGTTACAGTACTGGTGGGGATGGGTCTGTCACTGTATAATACTTGGGTACTGTACTGTTGAGGACGGGTCTGTCACTGTATAACACTGTGTTACAGTACTGGTGGGGATGGGTCTGTCACTGTATAACACTGGGGTACAATACTCGGGATGGGTCTGTCACTGTATAAAACTGGGGTACAGTACTGGTGGGGTCAGGTCTGTCACTGTATAAAACTGGGGTACAGTACTCGGGATGGGTCTGTCACTGTATAACACTGGGGTACAGTACTGGTGTGGACGGGTCTGTCACTGTATAACACTGGGGTACTGTACTGGTGTGGACGGGTCTGTCACTGTACAACACTGGGGCACAGTACTGGTGGGGATGGGCCTGTCTCTGTATAAAACTGGGGTACAGGACTGTTGGGGACGGGTCTGTCTCTGTATAACACTGGGGTACAGTACTGGTGGGGACAGGTCTGTCACTGTATAACACTGGATACAATACTGTTGGGGACGGGTCTGTCTCTGTATAACACTAGGGTACAGTACTGGTGGGGACGGGTCTGTCACTGTATAACACGGGTACAGTACTGGTGGGGATGGGTCTGTCACTGTATAACACTGGGGTACTGTACTGTTGAGGACGGGTCTGTCACTGTATAACACTGGGTTGCAGTACTGGAGGGGATGGGTCTGTCACTGTATAACACTGGGGTACTGTACTTTTGAGGACGGGTCTGTCACTGTATAACACTGGGGTACAGTACTGGTGGGGACAGGTCTTTCACTGTATAACACTGGGGTACAGTACTGGTCGGGCTCGTCTGTCATTGTATAACACTGGGGTACAGTACTGGTGGGGACGCGTCTGTCAGTGTATAGCACTGGGTTACAGTACTGGTGGGGATGGGTCTGTCACTGTATAACACTGGGGTACAATACTTGGGAAGGGTCTGTCACTGTATAACACTGGGGTACAGTACTGGTGGGGACGGGTCTGTCACTGTATAACACTGGGGTACAGTACTGTTGGGGACGGGTCTGTCACTGTATAACACGGTGCTACAGTTCTGGTGGGGATGGGTCCGTCACTGTATAACACTCGGGTACAGTACTGGTGGGGACGGGTCTGTCACTGTATAACACTGGGATACAGTCCTGGTGGGTACGGGTCTGTCACTGTATAACACTAGGGTACAGTACTGGTGGGGACGGGTCTGTCACTGTATAACGCTGGGGTACAGTACTGGTGGGGTCGGGTCTGTCACTGTATAACACTGGGATACAGTATTGGTGGGGACAGGTCTGTCAGTGTATAACACTAGGTTACAGTACTGGTGGGGACAGGTCTGTCACTGTGTAACACTGGGTTACAGTACTGGTGGGGACGGGTCTGTCACTCTCTTACACTGGGTTACAGTACTGGTGGGGATGGGTCTGTCACTGTATAACACTGGGGTAGAGTACTGGTGGGGACGGGTCTGTCATTGTATAACAATGGGTTACCTTACTGGTGGGGATGGGTCTGTCCCTGTATAACACTTGGGGTACCGTACTGGTGGGGACGGGTCTGTCAGTGCATAACACTGGGTTACAGTACTGGTGGGGATGGGTCTGTCACTGTATAACACTGGGGTACAGTACTGGTGGGGACGGGTCTGTCACTGTATAACACTGGGGTACAGTACTGTTGGGGACGGGTCTGTCACTGTATAACACGGTGCTACAGTTCTGGTGGGGATGGGTCTGTCACTGTATAACACTCGGGTACAGTACTGGTGGGGACGGGTCTGTCACTGTATAACACTGGGATACAGTCCTGGTGGGTACGGGTCTGTCACTGTATAACACTGGGGTACAGTACTGGTGGGGACGGGTCTGTCACTGTATAACGCTGGGGTACAGTACTGGTGGGGTCGGGTCTGTCACTGTATAACACTGGGATACAGTATTGGTGGGGACAGGTCTGTCAGTGTATAACACTGGGTTACAGTACTGGTGGGGACAGGTCTGTCACTGTGTAACACTGGGGTCCAGTACTGGTGGGGACGGGTCTGTCACTGTCTAACACTGGGTTACAGTACTGGTGGGGATGGGTCTGTCACTGTATAACACTGGGGTAGAGTACTGGTGGGGACGGGTCTGTCATTGTATAACAATGGGTTACCTTACTGGTGGGGATGGGTCTGTCCCTGTATAACACTGGGGTACCGTACTGGTGGGGACGGGTCTGTCAGTGCATAACACTGGGTTACAGTACTGGTGTGGATGGGTCTGTCACTGTATAACACTGGGGTACAGTACTGGTGGGGACGGGTCTGTCACTGTATAACACTGGGGTACAATACTCGGGATGGATCTGTCACGGTATAACACTGGGGTACAGTTCTGGTGGGGACAGGTCTGTCACTGTATAATACTGGGGTAAAGTACTGGTGGGGATGGGACTGTCACTGTATAACACTGGGGTACAGTACTGGTGGGGACGGGTCTGTCACTGTATAACACTGGGGTACAGTACTGGTGTGGACGGGTCTGTCACTGTATAACACTGGAGTACTGTACAGGTGTGGACGGGTCTGTCACTGTATATCACTGGGGTACAGTACTGGTGGGGACGGGTCTGTCTCTGTATAACACTGGGGTACAGGACTGGTGGGGACGCGTCTGCCTCTGTATAACACTGGGGTACAGTACTGGTGGGGACAGGTCTGTCACTGTATAACACTGGATACAATACTGGTGGGGACGGGTCTGTCTCTGTATAACACTAGGGTACAGTACTGGTGGGGACGGGTCTGTCACTGTATAACACGGGTACAGTACTGATGGGGATGCGTCTGTCACTGTATAACACTGGGGTACTGTACTGTTGAGGACGGGTCTGTCACTGTATAACACTGGGCTCCTGTACTGTTGGGGACAGGTCTGTCACTGTATAACAATGGTGTACAATTCTCGGGATGGGTCTGTCACTGTATAACACTGGGTTACAGTACTGGTGTGGACAGGTCGGTCAGTGTATAACACTGGGGTACAGTACTGGGGGGGACTGGTCTGTCACTGTATAACACTGGGGTACAGTACTGGTGGGGACGGGTCTGTCGCTGTATAACATGGGGGTACAGTTCAGGTGGGGACGGGCATGTCACTGTATAACACTGGGGTACTGTACTGGTGGGGACGGGTCTGTCACTGTATAACACTGGGATACAGTACTGGTGGGGACGCGTCTGTCAGTGTATAACACTGGGTTACAGTACAGGTGGGGACGCGTCTGTCACTGTATAACACGGGGCTACGCTACTGGTTGGGACGCGTCTGTCACTGTATAACACTGGGGTACAGTACTGGTGGGGACAGTTCTGTCACTGTATAACACTGGGTTACAGTACTGGTGGGGACTCGTCTGTCATTGTATAACACTGGGGTACAGTACTGGTGGGGACGCGTCTGTCAGTGTATAACACTGGGTTACAGTACTGGTGGGTATGGGTCTGTCACTGTATAACACTGGGGTACAGTACTGGTGTGGACGGGTCTGTCACTGTATAACACTGGGTTACAGTACTGGTGGGGATGGGTCTGTCACTGTATAACACTGGGGTACAATACTCGGGATGGGTCTGTCACTGTATAACACTGGGTTACAGTACTGGTGGGGACGGGGCTTTTACTGTATAACACTGGGTTACAGTACTGGTGGTGACGTGTCTGTCAGTGTATAACACTGGGTTCCAGTACTGGTGGGGACGGGTCTGTCACTGTATAACACGGGGGTATGCTACTGGTGGGGACGCGTCTGTCACTGTATAACACTGGGGTACAGTACTGGTGGGGACAGGTCTGTCACTGTATAACACTGGGGTACAGTACTGGTCGGGCGCGTCTGTCATTGTATAACACTGGGGTACAGTACTGGTGGGGACGCGTCTGTCAGTGTATAACACTGGGTTACAGTACTGGTCGGGACGTGTCTGTCACTGTATAACACGGGGGTACGCTACTGGTGGGGACGCGTCTGTCACTGTATAACACTGGGGTACAATACTGGGGGGTACTGGTCTGTCACTGTATAACACTGGGGTACAGTACTGGTGGGGACGGGTCTGTCACTGTATAACATGGGGGTACAGTTCAGGTGGGGACGGGTCTGTCACTGTATAACACTGGGATACAGTACTGGTGGGGACGCGTCCATCACTGTATAACACTGGAGTACAGTACTCGTGGGGACAGTTCTGTCACTGTATAACACTGGGGTACAGTACTGGTGGGGACTCGTCTGTCATTGTATAACACTGGGGTACAGTACTGGTTGGGACGCGTCTGTCAGTGTATAACACTGGGATACAGTACTGGTGGGGATGGGCCTGTCACTGTATAACACTGGGGTACAGTACTGGTGGGGACGCGTCTGTCAGTGTATAACACTGGGTTACAGTAGTGGTGGGGATGGGTCTGTCACTGTATAACACTGGGGTACAGTACTGGTGGGGACGTGCTTGTTAATGTATAACACTGGGTTACAGTACTGGTGGGGATGGGTCTGTCACTGTATAACACTGGGGTACAATACTCGGGATGGGTCTGGCACTGTATAACACTGGGGTACAGTACTGGTGGGGATGGGGCTTTTACTGTATAACACTGGGTTACAGAACTGGTGGGGACGTGTCTGTCAGTGTATAACACTGGGTTCCAGTACTGGTGGGGACGGGTCTGTCACTGTATAACACGGGGGTATGCTACTGGTGGGGACGAGACTGTCACTGTATAACACTGGGGTACAGTACTGGTGGGGACAGTTCTGTCACTGTATAACACTGGGGTACAGTACTGGTCGGGCGCGTCTGTCATTGTATAACACTGGGGTACAGTACTGGTGGGGATGCGTCTGTCAGTGTATAGCACTGGGTTACAGTACTGGTGGGGATGGGTCTGTCACTGTATAACACTGGGGTACAATACTTGGGATGGGTCTGTCACTGTATAACACTGGGGTACAGTACTGGTGGGGCAGGTCTGTCACTGTATAACACTGGGGTACAGTACTGTTGGGGACGGGTCTGTCACTGTATAACACGGTGCTACAGTTCTGGTGGGGATGGGTCTGTCACTGTATAACACTCGGGTACAGTACTGGTGGGGACGGGTCTGTTACTGTCTAACACTGGGTTACAGTACTGGTGGGGATGGGTCTGTCACTGTATAACACTGGGGTAGAGTACTGGTGGGGACGGGTCTGTCATTGTATAACACTGGGTTACCTTACTGGTGGGGATGGGTCTGTCCCTGTATAACACTGGGGTACCGTACTGTTGGGGACGGGTCTGTCAGTGTATAACACTGGGTTGCAGTACTGGTGGGGATGGGTCTGTCACTGTATAACACTGGGGTACAGTACTGGTGGGGACGGGTCTGTCACTGTATAACACTGGGGTACAATACTCGGAATGGATCTGTCACTGTATAACACTGGGGTACAGTTCTGGTGGGGACAGGTCTGTCACTGTATAATACTGGGGTAAAGTACTGGTGGGGACGGGACTGTCACTGTATAACACTGGGGTACAGTACTGGTGGGGACGGGTCTGTCACTGTATAACACTGGGGTACAGTACTGGTGTGGACGGGTCTGTCACTGTATAACACTGGGGTACTGTACTGGTGTGGACTGGTCTGTCACTGTATAACACTGTGGTACAGTACTGGTGGGGACGGGTCTGTCTCTGTATAACACTGGGGTACAGGACTGGTGGGGACGGGTCTGTCTCTGTATAACACTGGGGTACTGTACTGGTGGGGACAGGTCTGTCACTGTATAACACTGGATACAATACTGGTGGGGACGGGTCTGTCTCTGTATAACACTAGGGTACAGTACTGGTGGGGACGGGTCTGTCACTGTATAACACGGGTACAGTACTGGTGGGGATGCGTCTGTCACTGTATAACACTGGGGTACTGTACTGTTGAGGACGGGTCTGTCACTGTATAACACTGGGTTGCAGTACTGGTGGGGATGGGTCTGTCACTGTATAACACTGGGGTACTGTACTTTTGAGGACGGGTCTGTCACTGTATAACACTGGGTTGCAGTACTGGTGGGGATGGGTCTGTCACTGTATAACACTGGGGTACAATACTCGGGATGGGTCTGTCACTGTATAACACTGGGGTACAATACTCGGGATGGGTCTGTCACTGTATAACACTGGGGTACTGTACTGTTGGGGACGGGTCTGTCACTGTATAACACGGGGGTACAGTCCTGGTGGGGACGGGTCTGTCACTGTATAACACTGGGTTACAGTACTGGTGGGGATAGGTCTATCACTGTATAACCCTGGGCTCCTGTACTGTTGGGGACAGGTCTGTCACTGTATAACAATGGGGTACAATTCTCGGGATGGGTCTGTCACTGTATAACACTGGGTTAAAGTACTGGTGTGGACAGGTCTGTCAGTGTATAACACTGGGGTACAGTACTGGGGGGGACTGGTCTGTCACTGTATAACACTGGGGTACAGTACTGGTGGGGACGGGTCTGTCACTGTGTAACATGGGCGTACAGTTCAGGTGGGGACGGGTATGTCACTGTATAACACTGGGGTACTGTACTGGTGGGGTCGGGTTTGTCACTGTATAACACTGGGATACAGTAATGGTGGGGACGCGTCTGTCAGTGAATAACACTGGGTTACAGTACTGGTGGGGACGGGTCTGTCACTGTATAACACGGGGCTACGCTACTGGTGGGGACGCGTCTGTCACTGTATAACACTGGGGTACAGTACTGGTGGGGACAGTTCTGTCACTGTATAACACTGGGGTACAGTACTGGTGGGGACTCGTCTGTCATTGTATAACACTGGGGTTCAGTACTGGTGGGGACGCGTCTGTCAGTGTATAACACTGGGTTACAGTACTGGTGGGGACGGGTCTTCTCTGTATAACACTGGGGTACAATACTGGTGTGGACGGGTCTGTCACTGTATAACACTGGGGTACTGTACTGGTGTGGACGGGTCTGTCACTGTATAACACTGTGGTACAGTACTTGTGGGGACGGGTCTGTCTCTGTATAACACTGGGGTACAGGACTGGTGGGGACGGGTCTGTCTCTGTATAACACTGGGGTACTCTACTGGTGGGGACAGGTCTGTCACTGTATAACACTGGATACAATACTGGTGGGGACGGGTCTGTCTCTGTATAGCACTAGGGTACAGTACTGGTGGGGACGGGTCTGTCACTGTATAACACGGGTACAGTACTGGTGGGGATGCGTCTGTCACTGTATAACACTGGGGTACTGTACTGTTGAGGACGGGTCTGTCACTGTATAACACTGGGTTTCAGTACTGGTGGGGATGGGTCTGTCACTGTATAACACTGGGGTACTGTACTTTTGAGGACGGGTCTGTCACTGTATAACACTGGGTTGCAGTACTGGTGGGGATGGGTCTGTCACTGTATAACACTGGGTGTACAATACTCGGGATGGGTCTGTCACTGTATAACACTGGGGTACAATACTCGGGATGGGTCTCTCACTGTATAACACTGGGGTACTGTACTGTTGGGGACGGGTCTGTCACTGTATAACACGGGGGTACAGTCCTGGTGGGGACAGGTCTGTCACTGTATAACACTGGGTTACAGTACTGGTGGGGATAGGTCTATCACTGTATAACACTGGGCTCCTGTACTGTTGGGGACAGGTCTGTCACTGTATAACAATGGGGTACAATTCTCGGGATGGGTCTGTCACTGTATAACACTGGTTTACAGTACTGGTGTGGACAGGTCTGTCAGTGTATAACACTGGGGTACAGTACTGGGGGGTACTGGTCTGTCACTGTATAACACTGGGGTACTGTACTTTTGAGGACGGGTCTGTCACTGTTTAACACTGGGTTGCAGTACTGGTGGGGATGGGTCTGTCACTGTATAACACTGGGGTACTGTACTTTTGAGGACGGGTCTGTCACTGTATAACACTGGGTTGCAGTACTGGTGGGGATGGGTCTGTCACTGTATAACACTGGGGTACAATACTCGGGATGGGTCTGTCACTGTATAACACTGGGGTACAATACTCGGGATGGGTCTGTCACTGTATAACACTGGGGTACTGTACTGTTGGGGACGGGTCTGTCACTGTATAACACGGGGGTACAGTCCTGGTGGGGACGGGTCTGTCACTGTATAACACTGGGTTACAGTACTGGTGGGGATGGGTCTATCACTGTATAACACTGGGCTCCTGTACTGTTGGGGACAGGTCTGTCATTGTATAACAATGGGGTACAATTCTCGGGATGGGTCTGTCACTGTATAACACTGGGCTACAGTACTGGTGTGGACAGGTCTGTCAGTGTATAACACTGGGGTACAGTACTGGGGGGGACTGGTCTGTCACTGTATAACATGGGGGTACAGTTCAGGTGGGGACGGGTATGTCACTGTATAACACTGGGGTACTGTACTGGTGGGGACGGTTCTGTCACTGTATAACATGGGGGTACAGTTCAGGTGGGGACGGGTATGTCACTGTATAACACTGGGGTACTGTACTGGTGGGGACGGGTCTGTCACTGTATAACACTGGGATACAGTAATGGTGGGGACGCGTCTGTCAGTGAATAACACTGGGTTACAGTACTGGTGGGGACCGGTCTGTCACTGTATAACACGGGGCTACGCTACTGGTGGGGACGCATCTGTCACTGTATAACACTGGGGTACAGTACTGGTGGGGACAGTTCTGTCACTGTATAACACTGGGGTACAGTACTGGTGGGGACTCGTCTGTCATTGTATAACACTGGGGTACAGTACTGGTGGGGATGGGTCTGTCACTGTATAACACTGGGGTACAGTACTGGTGGGGACGCGTCTGTCAGTGTATAACACTGGGTTACAGTACTGGTGGGGATGGGTCTGTCACTGTATAACACTGGGGTACAGTACTGGTGGGGACGGGTGTGTCAGTGTATAACACTGGGTTACAGTACTGGTGGGGATGGGTCTGTCACTGTATAACACTGGGGTACAATACTCGGGATGGGTCTGTCACTGTATAACACTGGGGTACAGTACTGGTGGGGACGGGGCTTTTACTGTATAACACTGGGTTACAGTACTGGTGGGGACGTGTCTGTCAGTGTATAACACTGGGTTCCAGTAATGGTGGGGACGGGTCTGTCACTGTATAACACGGGGGAATGCTACTGGTGGGGACGTGTCTGTCACTGTGTAACACTGGGGTACAGTGCTGGTGGGTCAGGTCTGTCACTGTATAACACTGGGGTACAGTACTGGTCGGGCGCGTCTTTCTTTGTATAACACTGGGGTACAGTACTGGTGGGGACGCGTCTGTCAGTGTATAGCACTGCGTTACAGTACTTGTGGGGATGGGTCTGTCACTGTATAACACTGGGGTACAATACTTGGGATGGGCCTGTCACTGTATAACACTGGGGTACAGTACTGGTGGGGACAGGTCTGTCACTCTATAACACTGGGGTACAGTACTGGTGGGGACGGGTCTGTCACTGTATAACACTGGGGTATAGTACTGTTGGGGACGGGTCTGTCACTGTATAACACTGGGCTACAGTTCTGGTGGGGATGGGTCTGTCACTGTATAACACTCGGGTACAGTACTGGTGGGGACGGGTCTGTCACTGTATAACACTGGGATACAGTCTTGGTGGGTACGGGTCTGTCACTGTATAACACTGGGGTACAGTACTGGTGGGGACGGGTCTGTCAGTGTATAACACTGGGGTACAGTACTGGTGGGGTCGGGTCTGTCACTGTATAACTCTGGGATACAGTATTGGTGGGGACAGGTCTGTCAGTGTATAACACTGGGTTACAGTACTGGTGGGGACAGGTCTGTCACTGTGTAACACTGGGGTACAGTACTGGTGGGGACAGGTCTGTCAGTGTATAACACTGGGTTACAGTACTGGTGGGTATGGGTCTGTCACTGTATAACACTGGGGTACAGTACTGGTGGGGACGGGTCTGTCACTGTATAACACTGGGGTACAATACTGGTGGGGACGGGGCTTTTACTGTATAACACTGGGTTACAGTACTGGTGGGGATGGGGCTTTTACTGTATAACACTGGGTTACAGTACTGGTGGGGACGGGGCTGTTACTCTATAACATTGGGGTACAGTACTGGTGGGGACGAGTCTGTCACTGTATAACACTGGGGTACAGTCCTGGTGGGGACGGGTCTGTCAGTGTATAACACTGGGGCACAGTACTGTTGGGGACGGGTCTGTCAGTGTATAACACTGGGTTACAGTACTGGTGGGAATGGGTCTGTCACTGTATAACACCGGGTACAGTACTGGTGGGGATGGGCCTGTCCTTTTGTAACACTGGGGTACAGTACTGGTGGGGACGGGTTTGTCACTGTATGACACTGGGTTACAGTACTGGTGGGAATGGGTCTGTCACTGTATAACACTGGGTACAGTACTGGTGGGGACAGGTCTGTCACTGTATAACACTGGGTACAGTACTGGTGGCAATGGGTCTGTCACTGTATAACACTGGGGTGCAGTACTGGTGGGGACAGGTCTGTCACTGTATAACACTGGGTACAGTACTGGTGGGGATGGGTCTGTCACTGTATTACACTGGGGTACAGTACTGGTGGGGACGGGGCTTTTACTGTATAACACTGGGGTACAGTACTGGTGGGGACGGGTCTGTCACTGTATAACACTGGGTACAGTACTGGTGGGGACGGGTCTGTCACTGTATAACACTGGGTACAGTACTGGTGGGGATGGGTCTGTCACTGTATTACACTGGGGTACAGTACTGGTGGGGACGGGGCTTTTACTGTATAACAGTGGCTGAACACAGATATCCACACTGTGTTACAGAATGATGTCCTGTGTGAAGGGCGTGTTCAAGCTTTGATGTTGGTATGACAGGTATTGGAGAATGGGAGAAAGAGCAGATCCTCAATCTCTGACCTATCCCATCCACTCTGTTTTGCGGTGACAGGCTGCAGTTGAATGAGATGTCGCTGAAGTCAGGAATTGTTGGAATTTTGAGAGCAGGAGGTGTCAGTGATGAAGCACTGTCTGGGATACACTGGCCCAGGACAGCACAGCCTGGTCAGTAACCTTCAACCTCCCAGACATGAGCCTGTCACCTGGGAGCACGTATCTCTACACTCGCATCGCTCCCCAAATTCCCTTCAGCCCTTCCTCCACCATTCCGGCATAGCTTCCCCTCTCACCCACTCCCAACCTGATTCATCAATCCCAACTTCTCCCCGTATCCCTCAATGCCACCTTCTCCCCGTATCCCTCAATCCCACCTTCTCCCCGTATCCCTCAATCCCACCTTCTCCCCGTATCCCTCAATCCCACCTTCTCCCCGTATCCCTCAGTCCCACCTTCTCCCCGTATCCCTCAATCCCACCTTCTCCCCGTATCCCTCAATCTCCACCTTCTCCCCGTATCCCTCAATCCCCACCTTCTCCCCGTATCCCTCAATCCCCACCTTCTCCCCGTATCCCTCAATCCCACCTTCTCCCCGTATCCCTCAATCCCCACCTTCTCCCCGTATCCCTCAATCCCCACCTTCTCCCCGTATCCCTCAATCCCACCTTCTCCCCGTATCCCTCAATCCCACCTTCTCCCCGTATCCCTCAATCCCACCTTCTCCCCGTATCCCTCAATCCCACCTTCTCCCCGTATCCCTCAATCCCACCCTCTCTCCCTATCCCTCAATCCCCACCTTCTCCCCGTATCCCTCAATCCCACCTTCTCCCCGTGTCCCTCAATCCCACCTTCTCCCTGTATCCCTCAATCCCACCCTCTCTCCCTATCCCTCAATCCCCACCTTCTCCCCGTATCCCTCAATCCCCACCTTCTCCCCGTATCCCTCAATCCCACCCTCTCTCCCTATCCCTCAATCCCCACCTTCTCCCCGTATCCCTCAATCCCACCTTCTCCCCGTATCCCTCAATCCCCACCTTCTCCCCGTATCCCTCAATCCCACCTTCTCCCCGTATCCCTCAATCCCACCTTCTCCCCGTATCCCTCAATCCCATCTTCTCCCTGTATCCCTCAATCCCCACCTTCTCCCCGTATCCCTCAATCCCCACCTTCTCCCCGTATCCCTCAATCCCACCTTCTCCCTGTATCCCTCAATCCCCACCTTCTCCCCGTATCCCTCAATCCCACCTTCTCCCCGTATCCCTGAATCCCACCTTCTCCCCGTATCCCTCAATCTCCACCTTCTCCCCGTATCCCTCAATCCCCACCTTCTCCCCGTATCCCTCAATCCCCACCTTCTCCCCGTATCCCTCAATCCCACCTTCTCCCCGTATCCCTCAATCCCCACCTTCTCCCCGTATCCCTCAATCCCCACCTTCTCCCCGTATCCCTCAATCCCACCTTCTCCCCGTATCCCTCAATCCCACCTTCTCCCCGTATCCCTCAATCCCACCTTCTCCCCGTATCCCTCAATCCCACCTTCTCCCCGTATCCCTCAATCCCACCCTCTCTCCCTATCCCTCAATCCCCACCTTCTCCCCGTATCCCTCAATCCCACCTTCTCCCCGTGTCCCTCAATCCCACCTTCTCCCTGTATCCCTCAATCCCACCCTCTCTCCCTATCCCTCAATCCCCACCTTCTCCCCGTATCCCTCAATCCCCACCTTCTCCCCGTATCCCTCAATCCCACCCTCTCTCCCTATCCCTCAATCCCCACCTTCTCCCCGTATCCCTCAATCCCACCTTCTCCCCGTATCCCTCAATCCCCACCTTCTCCCCGTATCCCTCAATCCCACCTTCTCCCCGTATCCCTCAATCCCACCTTCTCCCCGTATCCCTCAATCCCATCTTCTCCCTGTATCCCTCAATCCCCACCTTCTCCCCGTATCCCTCAATCCCCACCTTCTCCCCGTATCCCTCAATCCCCACCTTCTCCCCGTATCCCTCAATCCCACCTTCTCCCTGTATCCCTCAATCCCCACCTTCTCCCCGTATCCCTCAATCCCACCTTCTCCCCGTATCCCTGAATCCCACCTTCTCCCCGTATCCCTCAATCCCCACCTTCTCCCCGTATCCCTCAATCCCACCTTCTCCCCGTATCCCTGAATCCCACCTTCTCCCCGTATCCCTCAATCCCAACTTCTCCCCGTATCCCTCAATCCCCACCTTCTCCCCGTATCCCTCAATCCCACCTTCTCCCCGTATCCCTCAATCCCCACCTTCTCCCCGTATCCCTCAATCCCCTCCTTCTCCCCGTAACCCCCTCCCCCAGGCTGCACAGGGGTCTGTGATCTGTCTGCGCTCAGGAGGGTCAGACGTTCGTTGCTCCCCGCGCCAGCGAGGGAATCTGGGACGTGCGGTGACTGTTGTGACGTGGGGAACGCCATAGCATTGTGCACAGCAAGATCCCACAAATGGCAATGCGATGATGACCACAGATCATCTGTTTATTTTGGTAATGTGCATTGTGGGTTAAAGACCAACCCAAGGTCACCAGGCGAACACTCACCCCCAACATCACCCACTGTCCCACTCCCCTCCCCTCCCCCCACCGCCTGTTGTGGCTGTGGGACCTTTGACTTCTCAGCTGGGTGTAAAAGGGGGAGCTCTGGTTTAACATCGACTCTGACATACGTCACCCTCCCCCAGTGACCCTCCCCCAGCACCGATCCTCCCCCACTGACCCTCTCCCAGCGCACACCCTCCCCCAACACCGACCCTCCCCCAGCGCAGACCCTCCCGCAGCGCTGACCCTCTCCCAGCCCCGACCCTCCCCCAGCGCCGACCCTCCCCAGCGCAGACCCTCTCCCAGCGCAGACCCTCCCCCAACGCCGACCCTCCCCCATCGCAGACCCTCCCCCAACACCGACCCTCCCCCAGCGCAGACCCTCCCGCAGCGCTGACCCTCTCCCAGCCCCGACCCTCCCCCAGCGCCGACCCTTCCCCAACGCCGACCCTCCCCCAGTGCAGACCCTCCCCCAACACCGACCCTCCCCCAGCGCAGACCCTCCCCAGCGCAGACCCTCTCCCAGCGCAGACCCTCCCCCAACGCCGACCCTCCCCCAGCGCTGACCCTCCCCCAACGCCGACCCTCCCCCAGCGCAGACCCTATCCCAGCGCTGACCCTCTCCCAGCGCTGACCCTCCCCCAGCGCAGACCCTCCCCCAGCGCCGACCCTCCCCCAGCGCAGACCCTCTCCCAGCGCAGACCCTCCCCCAGCGCTGACCCTCCCCCAACACCGACCCTCCCCCAGAGCAGACCCTCTCCCAGCGCAGACCCTCCCCCAGCGCTGACCCTCCCCCAACGCAGACCCTCTCCCAGCCCCGACCCTCCCCCAGCGCCGACCCTCCCCCAGCGCAGACCCTCCCCCAGCGCCGACCCTCCCGCAGCGCTGACCCTCCCCCAGCGCAGACCCTCCCCCAGCACCGACCCTCTCCCAGCGCAGACCCTCCCCCAGCGACCCTCCCCCAGCGCAGACCCTCCCCCAGTGCCAACCCTCTCCCAGCGACCCTCCCCCAGCGCCGACCCTCTCCCAGCGCAGACCCTCTCCCAGCACAGACCCTCCCCCAGCGCCGATCCTCCCCCAGCGCAGACCCTCCCCCAGCACAGACCCTCCCCCAGCGCAGACCCTCCCCCAGCGCCAATCCTCCCTCAGCACAGACCCTCCCCCAGCGCAGACCCTCCCCCAGCGCCAATCCTCCCCCAGCACAGACCCTCCCCCAGCGCAGACCCTCCCCCAGCGCTGATCCTCCCCCAGCGCAGACCCTCCCCCAGCGCCAATCCTCCCTCAGCACAGACCCTCCCCCAGCGCCGATCCTCCCCCAGCGCAGACCCTCCCCCAGCGCAGACCCTCCCCCAGCGCCAATCCTCCCCCAGCGCAGACCCTCCCCCAGCGCCGATCCTCCCCCAGCGCAGACCCTCCCCCAGCGCCGATCCTCCCCCAGCGCAGACCCTCCCCCAGCGCCGATCCTCCCCCAGCGCAGACCCTCCCCCAGCGCCGATCCTCCCCCAGCGCAGACCCTCCCCCAGCGCAGACCCTCCCCCAGCGCAGACCCTCCCCCAGCGCCGATCCTCCCCCAGCGCAGACCCTCCCCCAGCGCAGACCCTCCCCCAGCGCCGATCCTCCCCCAGCGCAGACCCTCCCCCAGCGCAGACCCTCCCCCAGCGCCAATCCTCCCTCAGCACAGACCCTGCCCTCTTTCCCATTCCCTTCTTTCTCCCTCCAACCCCTCTTCCCTTTCTCCCTCCCCTCTTTCTCCCCCTCCAGTCTTTCTCCCCTTCCCCTCTTTCTCCCCCTTCCTTTCTTTCTCCCCTTCCCCCTCCCCTCCCCCTCTTTCTCCGGGTATGCCTACAGTTCACCCTCTCCGAATTGGGACGCCGTTTGGCACGAGGTGCTCTCAGGCGTGGGGTGGGGGTGAGGGGGCAGGAACTGGTGGAGGGGCTCCCTGCCCAGCCCCTCATTCCGCCCGCTGGGCGTGGGGGAGGGAGAGAGAGCAGCAGCGCTCGGACCCCGGAATCCACCCCCTCCTGAGAGGCACAGCGAGAAGCACCAGGAGCCGCCGGCGGTGGGAACGGAACTCGGAGGGCACGCGGGGTGACATCGGGAGACAGCTGCCTTTACCCTTCTCCGCTCTGCCAAAGGTAGGGGGGCAAAAATTCCTGCCTCGTGTGGGAATGGGACCGAGAACCCCCCCCCCCCCCAACCCCATGCCTGCCCAAACCCAGCCAGCCTCCCGCCCGACGCAGCCGGTACAAGGAGACAGGAGCCTGAGTGACCGCTCATCTGGATGTCTGGGCAAGGCCAGCGAGTGGGGAGAGAGTTCAGCACAGGCGGCTCGGACATATCCACAGTGTGTGTACATGTGTGTGTGTGTGTGTGTGTGTGTGTGTGTGTGTGTGTGTATGTGTCTCCCACATGCCCCACCCCGCCCCCCATCGAATCCGGGGAGGGAGGGGAGACAGAAGAACTGGAATCAGCAACACGGAAACACTGTGAGCGATGCAGCTTCCCCGAACACCATCCCCTCCAAAAGGAAAATGAATTAACCGTTGGCAGCGCCCTGAATGGAGACGGGTGTCCCACAATTTAACCATTCACCGCAGCAGCCGTTTTAAACCCATCTCCCGGCCCCCACCCCTGCACCCCCAGAGACCTTGGCACCCACCCACCCGACCCTACCCCAGTGACCCTGGCACTCGCCGACTCCCCCCAGTGACCCTGGTACTCTTGCCACCAGTGACACTGGTACTCGACGACCCCGCCCCCCCCCCCCCCCCCCAGTGACCCTGGCAGTCCCCCCCCCCCAGTGACCCTGGCAGTCACCAACTCCCCCAGTGACCCAGGTACTCGACGACCCCCCCACAGTTACCCTGGCACTCGCCGACTCCCCCAGTGACCCAGGTACTCGTCGACACCCCCCCCCCCCACAGTGACCCTGGAACTTGCCCCCCACCAGTGACCCTCGCTCTCACCCTCCCACCCCCCCCAGTGACCCTGGCACTCACCCTCCCACCCCCTCAGTGAATCTGGCACTCACTGACCACACCAGTGACACTGGCAATCGCCAACCACCCCAGTGACTGTGGCACTCACCGACCCCCCCCAGCGACTCTGGCACTCGCCGACACCCCCAGCGACTCTGGCACTCGCTGACACCCCCAGTGACCCTGGAACTCTCCGACCCCCCCAGTGACTGTGGCACTCACCGACCCCCCCAGCGACTCTGGCACTCGCCGACACCCCCAGCGACCCTGGAACTCGCCGACCCCCCCATTGACTCTGGCACTCGCCGACCCCCCCAAGTGACCCTGGCACTCGCCGACTCCCCCAGTGACCCTGGCACTCGCCGACCCGCCCCCCCCCAGTGACCCTGGCACTCGCCGACTCCCCCAGTGACCCTGGCACTCACCGTCTCCACCAGTGACCCTGGCACTCACCAACTCCCCAGTGACTCTGGCACACGCCGACTCACCCACTGCCAGTGACCCTGGCACTCGCTGACTCCCCCAGTGCCAGTGACTCTGGCACTCACCGACTCCCCCAGTGACCCTGGCACTCGCCGACTCCCCCAGTGACCCTGGCACTCGCCAACTCCCCCAGTGACCCTGGCACTCGCCGACCCGCCCCCCCCCCCCCCCTCAGTGACCCTGGCACTCGCTGACTCCCCCAGTGACCCTGGCACTCACCGTCTCCACCAGTGACCCTGGCACTCACCGACTCCCCCAGTGACTCTGGCACACGCTGACTCACCCACTGCCAGTGACCCTGGCACTCGCTGACTCCCCCAGTGCCAGTGACCCTGGCCGACTCCCCCAGTGACCCTGGCACTCGCCGAGCACCCCCAGTGACCCTGGCACTCGCCGAGCCCCCCCATTGACCCTGATAATCGCACCCCCAGTGACCCTGGCACTCGCCGAATCCCCCAGTTACCCTGGCACTCTTGCCCCCAGTAACCCTGGCACTCGTCGACTCCCCCAGTGACCCTGGCACCGCCGACCTCCCCAGTGAACCTGGCACTCGCCGACTCCCCCAGTGACTCTGGCACTCGCCGACTCCCCCAGTGACTCTGGCACTCGCCGACCCAACCAGTGACCCTGACACTCGCCGATACCCCCAGTAACCCTGGCACTCGCCGACCCCCCCAGTGACCCAGGCACTCGCTGAGACCCCCAGTGACCCTGGTACTTGCCGACCCCCACAGTGACACTGGCACTCGCCAACTCCCCCAGTGACCCTGGCAATCGCTGACCCCCCCCCCCCCCCAGTGACTCTGGCACTCGCCCTCCCCCACCCCCTCAGTGAATCTGGCACTCACTGACCACACCAGTGACCCTGGCAATCGCCAACCACCCCAGTGACTGTGGCACTCACCGACCCCCCCCAGCGACTCTGGCACTCGCCGACACCCCCAGCGACTCTGGCACTCGCTGACCCCCCCCAGTGACCCTGGAACTCTCCGACCCCCCCCAGTGACTCTGGCACTCGCCGACTCCCCCCAACGACTCTGGCACTCGCCGAACCCCCACAGTGACCCTGGCACTCGCCGACCCCCCCAGTGACTCTGGCACTCGCCGACTCCCCCAGTGACCCTGGCACTCGCCGACTCCCCCAGTGACCCTGGCACTCGCCGACCCGCCCCCCCCCCCCAGTGACCCTGGCACTCGCCGACTCCCCCAGTGACCCTGGCACTCACCGTCTCCACCAGTGACCCTGGCACTCACCGACTCCCCCAGTGACTCTGGCACACGCCGACTCACCCACTGCCAGTGACCCTGGCACTCGCTGACTCCCCCAATGCCAGTGACCCTGGTACTCGCCGACTCCCCCAGTGACCCTGGCACTCGCCGAGCACCCCCAGTGACCCTGGCACTCGCCGAGCCC